>DWJZ01000017.1:0-59954 GCA_018249125.1 Asbolis capucinus
CCTGAAAACAAACAATAATTTTATTCAGTTTCAAATTAAAATACTATCATTAATTACACCATGAGTACAAAAATGTTTTATAAAATAATTATAAGTCAAAATGGACTTTTGCTAAATTACATTTCACCACGACATAGCCATTTGCCACCAGATGGGATTGTGCTCGAGCACTAATTTATGACATGTAAAAAAATAATATAAAAGGTTCGTCATTTAATAAAAATAATTAGCAGTCAATAATTCATACTACATATTAGAAATTATCACTAACTGTGATTCCTAAATAAAAAGGTATTAAGCATCATGTTTTTAATAATAATAACATAAATCAATTCAAAACATTAATTGTTATCACATGTGAAAATACATTACAATACCATTATTACAATAATCTATTATTGATAATCATCAAATTAGTGTGACTGCTATCAAGAGATAAACCACTTAATAAAATTAATATTTTTAAATAGGAAACTTACTTCTATGTCGCAAACCATACTGATCAACACACAAATTATCATGCTCTTCAATCAGTGTTTGAGGACAGTTGTTGAGGTTGTACTGCACATTATGCTTTCTATTGGGCGACTTACTGTGTCGTACATTTGAGTGCTCTGCAGTTTCTTTAGCTGGTGATCGAGAGTGATGCGATGTGGGTGAACTTTTTCTAGAAGGAGATGTTATGGATCTATTATCTGCAGATGCGATTTTCTTGGTGTTACGTTGAAGTTGACGCCGTCTCTGACCAGACGATTCCGGTTGCGTAGATTCATGTTTTTGGTGTTTCGATACGTTGTGGTTTCGGAGAGCTGCGCCGGTCTGTTCGTCTAGATTGTTGAGAAGGCTTTCCGCCTTGCCAGCCAGGTCCGCGAACCATGACATTTAGAATTTCTGTTTAATACCTGAAATCAACACATTGCACAATCACCACTATACTAAAATCGATATCTAATCATAACTATCACTCGTCAATGACCCATGTTACTAAAAAGGCTAGGTCTAAATTCATTTTACAATCATACCGCTCATGAGGGAATCACATTCATATTATCACTATCGTACAATTTTATAAAATTGTTTTGCCAAATAGTCCAAAACTCCTAACAGAAATGACAATCGCCAGCTGAATCCAAATTCTAATTCTGACATTCCTGACACATACTATGATGGCAGGAAAAGTCGGAAAATGCAGAATATCTTGACAGTTAACTGTAGTTTATGATGGGAATTGATTATGATACACATCTAGAATATAAATAAGTGCACATATCTTCCAAAAGAGTTGGCCTACACATATCTGTCAACTCCAAAGCCTTGCCTTAAGACATTGCCTCTTTCATTAAACTTATCCTTTAGCCTTTGTAGATTTGAGTTAGCAAAAATGATAACGTTATTATCTATTTATTAGTGATGTTTTGCTGCGCCCCAACATCCCCTAGTTTAGTTAATGCAAGCAGTGAACTCGAGCGATTTTAGCTAACTTATAGTCTGTATATCAATTTTACAGAATAAGCATAGACAATGTATTTGACGTATAATTGTTTTGACAGTGTTTGTGTTTTTAATTGACTCTTTCCTTTGACGTTGTTAATTTCTGAATTCTAAAAACCTCGAAAAGTTTGATATAAATTAAGTTATTTACGAATTTCGGAAAATAGTTATGGACTTCGAAAGTCCAGATGTGGAAAAAGACTTTCCCGGCTTGTATGCTTCTGAATCAGGACGAAAAAGTAATGAAAGTGATTGTAAGTACTCTTATCTAAACCACACAAGTTTAGATAAATCATACACAGTAAATACTGATAATTGAATGATGTATATCTTATTTATTTGCTACTAATTACGAGTTTCATAAATAAAAATTGTTTTTGTTACATTTTCCATACAGTCAGTGATGGAGGTGAGCACGAGAAGCCGAGTAAGAAAGATCTGTTAGGGAGACGCAAAGAGAAGAAGGAATCAAAGAAGGACCGGGGATATGCAGCTCTTGAAGGGGAGAGTTCACCTGAAGAGGACACTGACACAAAGTAAGCCTTCTACTTCAAGGAGTCAATGTTCATTTTGATTTATATATGTGTTTATAGATAACGCAATTTCACCCAGTGCGAATTCGATCTCGAAATTTTTATACGAATTTGTTGGTTGGTAAACACAGAATATTATATTTTTAGTTTTGGTTCCTTAAATACATATGTATGTTTGTACTGGTTTTTGTTGTTTGAATAGGTAAAAACCCTACATTTCTTTCTTAACTTTTATTAATTACAGAGAAACCACACTTTAATTTAATAATGTATCAATTAGAATGAAACATAAACATAGTTGATTTTTTATTTTTATTTTAGAAGTCCCTCTAAATCGAAGAAGACAAAATCTTTTAAATTCCCATCAAAAAGTAAGGAAAAACGAGAGAAATCAAGAGACAAAGAGAAAGTACTAGAAGATGCCTCAAAGCAGAAAGAACTACTTGAAAAGGAGAAAAAGAAAGAGAAGGAAAGGGAAAAAGAAAGAGAAAAGGAGAAGAAGGAAAAAGAAAAGCGAGATAAGTTAAGAGAAAAAGATAAGGTATGTTGAACTTTTGTTGGAAATAATAATCTACTTTTGCCTTGTAAAATTTTGTTTATTAAATTTTTATTTCACAAAAGCTGCTGGCTCCAATGGCTTGGCTTGGTTATTAATAACCCACTACTGATTATGAGTTTATCCTCATAACTGAGGATGCCTAGAGTATACTGTAACACTGATCCAATGGAAATTTGTATTCAGATTCAAATACTATATGAACATTTGTAAATTTTTAAATGCAGTTCATAGTTTCGTAATAGTTTCATCATAATTATTATTGAAATATCTAGAAAATTAGCATACTGATGTTGAATGCTATAAAATTAACATCTCATGAAACTCTGTTGTACTAGGCTCATTGTTGTCTCATTCCTATTAGAATATGAACCATCTTGTAATCTTGTGCAGAAACATTGAAATGTATGCAGGTAAAAAAAAATGAAATTATAATAATAAGCTATGCAAAAAATGTTTTAGCACAAACTTAGAACAATTACACAAAAAAGCATTTTCCGAAAGATATCTTTGCTTTAAAGAATATTTATTTCCCATAATACATTACATTGTCAGTTAAAAAAGGAAAATTATGTTAATAATTAAATACAGTACAATTTTCAGCAATTAAGGCCACATCTTCAGCTTTATACTCTCATAAGTTAGAAACTGTTTAAGCAGAAAATCTATGAGAGCAGAGTATATATCTATCGTGTTTAATAAAGAGTTTTGGTACGTTGAAATAAGGTTAATTCTTAATTTTTTTTGTCTTAAATTTCTATTTGATATAAGAATCGTAAAGAGCTGACTGACCACTTTGAGAATGAACCTTATTCCATGTCCCAAAAATCCTATTTCAAAGGGGATATAAATGCGCTCTGCTCTTTGCGACGATCTGTTTCAACAGATCTTTATATTAACGGTCACACTTCACATCCTACTAGATGTAGATATGTAACTTACTTACTGCTTACTTATCATATTTATGTTAATAAAATAAAAACATATTTTCAATACGTAATTCTGTCGTGTCAGCTACGTAATAACCATGCAGATATTTTATGCATGCATGCAGGCGTTAATGTTAACAACTCAATAGGTACAAAACATTCTCTATTTCTGTTTAAAATGCTTATGTCATACCTTAAGATAATCGTTGCTTTTGCGTATTATCGCTAAACTTAGACATATAATCCACTTTGTGTATGCGCTCACCACACCATCACTAATAAGTTATTATAATAGACTATTTATAAGTAAGCCGCTAATCGCAAATCATGTTCGATTGTCGAAAAATCACGAACGTTTCCGTGCTTGGGGGGATGCGTTAAACCATCGGGGGAAGAATTTATCGTTAGATAGCAATGATTAAACCATGTAGGCCTCCCCTTTCCGACACTTGGCTTGTCCACTAACCCCTCCACCAATCCGCACTGGATTATCGTGTATGCTCAAGGCCTTCTCAGAACAGTTGAAGCCAAATTTATCCATGAATGGTAATATTGTATGCCTTTATAAGCAAAATTACAATACCAATCTTGGCAACAGAAACAAAAGTTATACAACAAAATTAATTGACGATTTACCTTATCTGCTGCTCTCGCCAAAATATCGTGTTTCATCTTTTATTTTTTATGCCTATTTTATTCCAGTCTCTTATTATTCTCATCATGACATTATGAATCATTTTGATTTTGTGAATGCATTACATAGTATAAAATAGTTACATTTATATCTCTGAAATTTCATTTGTATTAACATAAATTACACGTATAACACTAAAAATCGCTGTTTAATCGCAATTGACAGGACACCTTATTGTAGACGACGTTGAATTCAGATGTATACAAATGAAGTGTTGGTAATGAAGGATCGGTTCAGTGGCTATGAAATTTTAAGAACAAATCACATTACACCGGGCCCGAACATAACAAATTAGTCAGAATACAGGTTCACTATAAATTCAAACAGAATCAAAAATTGAATTTACAGGATCTTAGGTAGAATGAATATCTTTCTTCTTGACGTAATTATGTTACACCATATGTTCATCGTCTCTATTTCCCCAAAAACAAAACAAGTTTGGACTTATTGTCATGTGTATAACCATGTGTCTGTTATTATACAAGTATTATCTTATCATACCTCTCGTATGTTGTTTCAATTATAACCAAAATATTAAATTAGTATTTGCATTAGAACCAAAAAAATAATAATAAGAAACACATTTTTAATGATAATCTAAATATCTTGCATAATTCTGTTCCTATTTACGCGATATAAAATAATAAAGAAGTTATAAAGTGTGCAACACACGGGGAATTCGGACCCGGACCGGTGTATCGTGAATGTAGCTTTAATAAACAGTAGGCACTCGCGGCCTTGATGGACAAACACACGACAAAGCCATAGTTTATTCAGTTGAGTTTTGAAACCTCGACATGAATCACCTGCGCAGCGTGTTTACGAAGGTGTCCGAATTTTAGCCGATTATTGTATTTGTTGTCATTCATAAATATTTATTCACTGTATTTTAAAGTGTTTGTGAATATTTGATTTATTTTTTGTGTACAAAGTTAGCTCTTGCTTTTATTTTTTTTATATCTTTACTGTTAAAAAATACCGGTTTGGTTTTCATAACAGAAATATGTGCAGGAAAAAGAAGAGAAGGCGAAATTCAAACTAGAATCGAAGGAGAAGTTGAAAGATGACAAAAAGGACAAAGTTAAGGAAAAGGAGAAGGAGAAAGTTAAGGATAAGGATAAAGAAAAAGTCAAGGAAAAGGATAAAGATAAGAAAGATAAAAAGTTGACCAAAGTACCATCGACTGTCACTTCCGGAGTTCCTTTCGAGGAGATATTTACTTTGGGTGGTGAGTAATTGCTAAATGATTTTATATAACTTCGCAATTACAATCTTTGATTTCTTTAATTATAATGTTTCGTTTTGTGAGAAGGTAGTATCGCGATTTTTATGCTGTTCCGACAAAATTTTTACAAGCATATCTTCATTAGTCATGATTAATTCCAGCATTAAAGTATTCTACAAAAACCTTTCATGGCCAGTTATCGTTTGTACAAAAGAAACTATTTCGCTTAAATATTATCTCGAACACTGGAGGTTATATAGAAATTTCATGATCACTAACAGACAGTAATAATTTTGTTACGAGTAATAATAGGCATCCTTCATTAATTTAAATTTTATACTTAGTAGGTACAACATTATTATAAAAATTCACTTGCATCTTACAGTACAAATTGAGTGAGGCTGCATTGACACAGAACCGATAGTTTAACGTGAAATGTTTTTTATTAGCAAGTAGTTTTCATTGTGAATTTTTTTTGTATAACGATATATTTTCCAATTCGTCTTAATACTTTTAATATTTATTTCATTAATAAATTCATTATTTAACAGCACTGTACAGTTTCGGTAAAATCTTTATAATATATTATTATAACATGGCTGTCTGATGCCTGAATTAGGATCCAGCCTGAGTTTCACGCACCAGATCCTCAATTCCCGGTGTGTAACCCACTCACAACCTATTTATTACTCATGTTTAAATCATAACTCATCACAGGTTTACTTCCGATCATCATTCTTCATGAAGTCCTCACTCATCACCAGTGATGGCAGTTTCGGTAGTTGGCTAATTTAGCAGATTGCTCATTTTTGACACCATTAGTTAGGCTGAGTGAAATCCCTGCTTATGAAATTGAGAGAAACTATTTACGGGTCAATAACTTAAACAAAGAAAAGAGTTTGGTTATGGAAATGACAGTCTGTCACCCACGACTTCGCCCACGTGGTCAATTGGAATAAAAAATGAAACTTTCAAGAAATCTAATTCAGAATCACGCGTCATACAGTAATTGCGCCCTTTACGCCACCTAGGGCTCAATTTATTGAAAGGTGTTTCTAGGGGAAATTGGATATTATTCCGCGAAAACAACTAGTATAAATCACTAATATATAGGTAGCAAATCACACTGAACCATATACTCCGTTTTGACGGAAAAGGACAAACAATAATATTAGCATGGACTATGGATCTGGCTTACGCTAAAAGTATGCTCAATGATGTAGAGCGATTACTGCGCTGTAGGTAATTAATGGATTGAATCCCTTTATCACTTCTAAATCCCAAGTTAATGTCGATCGTGATGTTATAAGTACCAACATTACTAGTAAATAAATAAATGTCATTTGAAATCACGACGTATACCATTGCACGGTCGAATCGTGAAGCGATTTCGCGATTACGTGTTGAAATTGTGAGGCGAGGCCGAAATAGCTAAGCAAAAACTATCAAATTATTTTTACTCAATTTTATATTATCCAGTGGAATAGCTACACAATAGTTGATTATATATCTCCACTTAGAAACATTTAACGCTTTTGCGGAAAGATTTTTTAAGCGAAATCACTTATTGTTCAATTCGCAAGTGTGACAATATTTTATATTTTTAAAATAAAAGTTAAAATTACTCCTTATAACATCAGCTTTTTACCGTTGAAACTCCCGTCAAAATCGGTTCGGCCGTTTCAAAGATTACCCAGAACAAACATACAGATAAAAATTGCAAAAAAATATATTTTAGTAGATATATGTACCGTGTATACATCTACGGTCGAATATCCAGCGTAATGGAGCTATAAATCAATATCCCGCGTGTAATGGGGCTTATTCAAATTGATAGGTCCTACATGTGTATGTATGTTATTAGAATATATCAAACACAAGCACGGTGTACAATGTTTTATTTATAAATTTAATGTATTAATATGCATTATTATTTTAAATATTATCCTTCTACAATCGTTTCAACAAACTATAACAACTGTGCCGTCCGCGTATTTGTCGTAAAAAGGGGCACAAACTTTTTACTTCACGTATAACAGTTACCTGCACACCTGATTAAAGCTAATGCATTTTAAATGAATATATGAAGGTAGTTATTTTAATAATTCTTAATTAATCCATAAGAGGTTAATGATCCTTAGGCATAGAAAAGTAACTTGTGGTATATACGACTGTCGCTCTAAGTACGAGTATATCATTTCAAACGTGAAAATCAAAACATTCTGATGATTTAAAACTTACTTAAGGAAAAAGGAAGTTGCATGAACACTGACCGTGTTACAACACCCACGCTTCTTTGAACAGCAATTTCCATAAAAACGTACTTACTATTTACGACCTAACATACGAAAACATGTCCATGCAATCCGGACTATTCTCGTTTTCAATAGGATCGGAATAGAATCGAAACTGAACGATTTCAGAACAATATATGTATACCTGTTATCTTTCAAAATATCATGGGCACTGAAGGCTCAGTCGTCGTAACATAAAATACCTAACAGAACTTTGTATGGACTCGAGATTAAGACCTAGCGGAGAAAAATTCACTGGGCCCTCAGCTAAACAAATACTACCAAGTTCGAAGTGTACTGTACTCTACTGTTATGAAATTCGCTTCATATCCTTGGATTTGATTGACTACAACTACATAATTGCTTCGGAATTACGCTTTTAGCATAAGTAATTAAACTCGTGCCCTAAATATCGTATGCGTCATTGTCCTTACATGTACCAGAGTAGGCCTAGGAACCTGGGACGCGTCTGTTATTGTCGCGTCCGGGAAATTATTACGACCGGTCATTTTTGCTGTGTCCGTAACACTATCAGAAATGCTATAGGTTTTTATTAGAAAATAGCTGACCTTGTAAATTTTGTTCTGCCAAATAAATTTATGACTTATCTATGGTGCATAAATCATAGGGTGGGATAAAAAATCCTAAGTATAACCCCGTTGTATTATCTACAATTGTGGCCTATTTCATCTAAATCAGTATAGCATTTTCAGAGTTTCCATACTAATTACAACCTTCCTTGACTAGACCATTCAACAGATAAATATCCTTTCAATTCGCACCCTTAGTTCTTGAATTAGCGCCTTCAAACAAACAAACTCTTGGGCTTTATAATAATAGTACCATTAGGTTAACTTATGAATGAGTTCAAGGCCTTCATAACCCTTTAGTTGCTCCCTGGGCTCGGTGATTGGGGCCCTAATTTGATTAGGCCTTCAGGGATTATTCGTAGTACCTACATATTGATAATTGAAGTGAGAGCTTTTTATATCTTGTTTGCTACGATTTTTTTGGAAATTGGGGGCTTTCAAATTATTCTCTAGTACAGGGAAGGCGAACCTTTTTATATCAACCTGCTATTTTTCTAAAGAATTTTTTTTATGCCAGAGACGAGGCATCATGTGATTTTGAGTTTAAGATGAGTTTGCTGATCATATTATACTTAATATGTACTTATTTAACGTTTTTTTTTGTAGTTGATAACGAATTTTGTGATCGGTGACATGTTCAAAATATTGTGTCGCGTGCCATTGCTTCGCCATTCTTGCTCATATTGACGACGGAAAACAATAAGAACGTATCTCTTTAGTGTGACTTATAAATGTAATAGGCGCTAAAACTTCTTTCATAATCTGATTTAAAAATTATCAAAGGAGAGGTCACATTCTATTACAGAAATTCTTAAAAAAAAATCTATACTAATATTTGGTGAAATTAATTGTACCATAGCCAAAATTAATGATGATAACATTGATAAAAAAAAATATTTATCTGTGTGCGATCCTCGACCGACATAGTAAATCGTTTTTAGGCAACTGATAAGGCCGTACAATTTTTGGTAATGTGATCTGCATCTCGTGGTACTCGTTCGTATTTTACGGTGCAATTTTTTTTGTTATTATTTATTTTGTCATGAATCCATTTTTAAACGGTTTTTCGATAGGTGGTAAGGGTTTTTTTTGTATTCGGGTATATTTTATAAATGGGGATGACTTTTAAATGAAACGTGTTGTAAATTTTGTATGCCTCTTAGTGGCTGTCCTGTGTTTTTCAGATGAACCGATTTTGACCTAATTCTTTTTATTTTTGTTACATAATCGAACACAAAAGCTGAGAACTACTGCTCAAAGTATTGTATTACAGCAAACATTAAAAGAAACAACCAATAACAAACCAATCATCGTAAATGGATAATAAAGTGTTCAGATAATAAATTTTGATTAAATAAACTATTGAAGTAGTATTATATACGTTTTATTTCTTTTTGTAATTCACATATAATATGGAGGTATAAATTATATATACTATTTTATTAATAGTTTATGGATATCCATTATAATTTACCTTGTATTTAAATTAATAATTATTTACATTATTACATCACCAATTTGATGAATGATTATGTAATAAATAGACAGAACAAGTTAAAAAATATATATTTATATATCTGTATCTCGCTTATTAGTAATTTTAAATTCTATCTTGAATTACTACATTTCTTTAAGCTGACCTGGCTACCGCCCTCTTGACTGAGCCAGTCGAAAGATTCGTTGTGTTCTGTTTGCTAAACAGCCAGCCTTTTTTCTCCACTGAAAACGCGTCAGTGACTCTTTTGGTGTTTCTTTTGACTCGCCTGTTCGTTTGTCGATTGTTTTTATCACAAAATGTTTATATATCTACAAATTCAGCAGTTTACGTTTACAATACTATTTTCGTATAGGCAATGATAATATTACTAGGAACCACGTTTAGTTTGAAACGTTCCATTCCATTAGTTGCACAGTGAAATGTGTCAAGTGATCTCAAGTTCCTCTCGACTACGACACGACACAATATACACTTGTTAACACGTATTTCAGTCGTGCTATTTTTTATTTACATATAAAAACTGCAATGTAACATGATTTTCAATGTTACTTTGAGTTTATTGAATTATTACTGAATTTAGATATAAATGAAAGGGTATTTTTTTGGTTGAATGAACCTTATTTTAGGCCTGGCTTCCTAGACTATACATTTTTTAATTAGCACTTGGCATGAACGCTGACAGAAAATAGAATTCTCTCAACGGCCTAGTCCGATAGTAATCTAGTAAATGATGTTTTTTTTCAGTCGCTCTTCCAATCTTCGGAGTGCCACTACAACAGTCAGTGGAACGGTCACGTTGCCATGACGACACCGGCCTTCCTCTGGTTGTACGCGATGCCATCGACTATTTGCAGGTAATTCCAATGATATTATAAGGATTCAAAAGGAGTTTATATATTTATGTCATTAGTACGCGGAAATTGTACCAGCAAAATCACACCGATTGGTGTAATTTTCATTCTGTCGGACACCATTTTAGAGAGATAACTTGTTTGATTGGTAACAAAGTTCTAGACTGTGTATTTAAATAAGAAAAACATCTGCTCCTCCCTAATAATAAACTATTTAGGAGCCGATACCGATACCGTTAACTTATGCAAAAATTCTTGATTTTTTGATTGTATTAAAAAATAACTACTTTATTGAAAACAATTTTTCGAAATGAGCCTGGCCTCGCAAACAAAGGAATTTTTACAAAATAAAAAAACTGTTATTAATATTTCCGTATCTGTTTATTTCTTCAGTGTGAAAATATTTCTAGTTTACATAGTTTGTATAAGTTCGGTGTATCTTTATATAAACATACATAAAATGACTAAAGGACAAACAGCAAATGTGGTGACCATGATTAATGATCCATCCTACGTGACTATGTCATTTTGGCCTTATTACCTACGCTTAGCATTGAAGCTATCTACTATACATATCTGTTGTTGAACTTATTGTTATGGAAATAGTTCCTATTGTAAGAATAATCGACCATGTATGAATCAGGTTTAGACAAAGGAGTTTCGTATATATTCCGTGTAAATTTCAAGTGTATTCCCATTAGTGTTTAAGAGTTCTTTGACTGATAGATAGTAGACTTAGTAACAGGGTAAAGTTGGTATCTTTTGTACTGAAATAAAAATTATAATTTCGGTAGTGTATTTAAGAATGTCGTCTAAATAACGAGTCGGCATCCCGCGGCCCGCGAGTCAGATGTGGCCCGCAGGCCTATGTAGTGAGACCCATGCTGACACGATTTACGCGACGCAACTTGGCGTTTAGTGATCCTCCCGATGACGACACGTGAAATGTGGCCCGCACCAATATCCTTATAAAATTTGTGGCCTTGATATGACGTCGCCGACCGGTGGTCTAAAGCAAAAAAAATTTGTGGCAATTAAGTGTCAAAATATTAAAGTGAATTCAATGCTATAATAATCTTATTGAGGTAGTATGAGTGTGTAAGCATTGTATTAAGTAATTATTAGAATTATATGCAAAGTTATCCAATCTACATAATGTCGTAGGCGGACTGTGGCGGACCAAAACAAAACAATAAAAGTATCTATCTTGTGTTCATTGTAAAATGAATTTGAATTATAATTAATGGATTTCTAATATATTATGTTAGTGATATCAATATTATATTTATTTAATTTCTGTCTCTTTTACTTTACCACGTTCAATTGTTTCTGCACATCTCTAAGATTGACTGGTAGAGAGTGCTTTTTAGCATTAAATCCGCCTTTTGTATCAATGGTTTGTTGATATCAATAAAGAATAAAAATAATTATTATGTATTTAAATGTACACTTCGTCAGGCCCACGGCATCAAGTCCAACCAGATATATAGGTCGGAACCGGACAAGATAAAGCTGCAACAACTCCGCAAGCTGTACACTGACCGCGCACCAACCTTCCCGTACCACTGGGATGTGGCGGTCGCCTGCGCTATGCTCAAGACTTATATTGGGTAAGTCTGCCGAAAGTAGTTTAATTTCATGGCTGTGAAGGTACCAATATAATACAAAATAGTGTGTAAACACATTATTTTCGAAAGCAAACATAAAAATTCTTTGTCTTCGATCAACAATACACTAGACAACGCCTCAAGTATAAAATCAAAGCTCAAACGCGTCGTCGGCTGGAACCCGCTTATATTATTATCCCTTATCGCTATTATTTTGCTTCTTTATTTTCTTCTCAATAGATACTCAATATTTATATTGTAGGTAAATAAATGTATTTAGCTATATTTGTAACAATATTACAATGTAACCGAGTACACAAGTTATGGCTAGTTTCAGTCATCATGTATATCATTTATATTTCAAAGTAATATCATTTATTCTACGCTTGTCATTCAGTTACTTTTCATTCTGTCACTTGTCATTCTGTCCCCTGTATAGTGTCACTTGTCACCTGTCATCTGTCACTTGTCATTTAGTCGCTTGTGATTCCAGCGAGCTGCCGGAGTCGATTCTAACGCAGGAACTGCACGGTCAGTTCGAGCAAGCGACGGCGATGGCTGAGCCGCAGCGTGAGGCGGCGGTGTGCGCGCTAGTGCAGCGGCTGCCCGCGCCGCACTACAGCCTGCTGGGCTGGCTCGTCAGACACTTTGAGAGCGTTGTCAGTAATGAACAAGTAAGATAGAATTCGTCAAGTTATTTTGACAATACTTTTCATTTAATGAAAGTAAATTTATTCTTTACTTTAACCCAAAAACCCTGAAGTTACAATTATAGTCTGTTCTTATTGAATAAACATGTAAAATCACCAGTGAATAAGGATGTCACGGTCACATAAAAACTACGGAATTACATATTTAACATGACAATATTTTGGGCTGTAACAAATTTCCAATATACTCAAAGTTTGTCAAAACTAATTTAACTTTGTTGTTAAATGTTGTAAAAAATTATGCTATGAAGATATGTTTTTATAATTTACTTATTAATATTTATATTTATTTGTTGTTTTTCAGATAAACCACGCAAACATACAGACGATAGCGAACATGATGGCTCCGGCGCTCAACATGTCTTTGAATCTTTTGACATATTTCGTCACTAAGGCTGAAAAATTGTTCCCAAACATTCAACTTACGAAGTAAGTGGGAAACATAATATGTTAATATATTTATATTCCTTAAAAAAATACATAAAAAATGCACTAATTTCTCAACGGATACCTTTAACCGTAAAAAGCTTGTGGTTGTCATGTGATCCCGATTTATTTTAAGCGACATTTGACGTTTAGGAGGTTTTCTTCCTTTTAATATTTTTGTTTTCCTTTTTTACCCAATGACTTGACTGGGTGGATCGATTTTGATGATTCTTTTTTTATGTTGCTTTAAGCGACATTGACGATTAGTTTTTGAGTTATTAGCTTTTTTCTTAATGTTCATTCATTAGTTTTTATTGGGTTCACCAATTTTCATGAATATTTTTTTATACAAAGGCTAGTACTTCCACGTAATTTTGAGCGACATCTGACGGTTAGTTTTTGAGTCATCTTCAACAATGCGTATTAACTGATTGCGACTACGTTAATAACATCGTTTTATTGTATTACTTACCAGAGGCAGTTAAAGTCGGTTTTTTTAGTAATAAAAATTATAATATTCTGTAAAGTCACTTTAACCAACTTAGATTTTCATTGTTTGTCTAAAATCCCAAAATCATGAGCGATGCGTTGTCGGCTTAAGTAGGTCTCCGAAGCTAAGGAATATGACAAATTCCTTTGCCGATTAACTCACTTGAGTTAATGTGGAGGTTAAGAGGATGTTTGAAAGAAAGAGTATATAGTACGATTAATAAGTTAGTAAATAATATCAATAGTATATTGCTAAATGTTATACACTGCCAGTTAACAGGATTTGGTCCGTTCTTTCCAACGATTGATAGTTGTATTATACCTTACCTTAGTCGTATTCTACCTTCCTTATTAAACAGTAATTCCGAAGAGATCTGAACCGTAGTGGCATTGATTTTGTAAAGAAGAAAGAAAGAATTAACTTTCTTTCTTTCCATTGATTTTGTGTTTATTTCATAATGTCATTTTTCAGATATGTCCCACCTCTCCAATCAATCCCGGCCGATTTCCCGGAGAATGCGAACGAGTTGAGCGCAGAGCTGCGCAAGCAGGAGTCGCTGCTCAGTCAGATACACGCTGAGATGCATGCTGGGTTCATCACGAGCGCGCGCGACCAGCAGCTGTGGGAGGCGCAGAGGATCGTCACGCAACTTAAGGTGGGCGGGGCTTGATGCGTACGTGAGTGCGTGTAAAGGACTAATCTTATTGTGTAAGGGGTTTGTTGAATGTGTGTAATGGGTGGGGCTTTTGCGTGCGTGTAGTGGCTGGTGCTTGTTGCAAGTGGGAGAGGATTTGGTGCATACATAACAAATGTATGTATAGCAAACTGAGCAGTTCTTTATTTATGTTACTTTTGGGAAATGGGGGTTGTTATTTACGTTAATCTATAAAGACTGCCATTATTCTTTAACCCTGGGGTTGGGCTTGTTGCATATTGCGGTGTTCACGACCGAATTCAATAAATATTGTAGTAGTAATAGTTCATGGTGATTGTTTTTGAAAATTTGCTAAATTCTCCGGAGATTATTAAAATACAGTAAAACAATAATTTTGGCCTTAAGATCAAATATATTTTTTTTATTTATTAAAGGTGGCTAAAATGAACAATATCTGCCTTCGATTTTCCTTTTCGATTACTTCCATATTCATCGCATCCTGTATGCTTTAATAATAAAAATTTAAATACCACAATATTCGTCATTTACAGCGAAAGCTTCGGTCGGTTCAAAAGTCTGTTGAACCGAACACGTTGCCAGCGCAGCCAGCGGACGAGAAACAGGAAGATGTGAAAGAAGAAAAGAAACCCGAAGTGATACATCAATACTGCAAGCCCGTCGAACCACTACCAATACCACATCCGTCAGAAGAAGTCAAGACACCAATACCAGCCCCAGACGCCTTTCAAGATAATAAGGACGAATCTCCGCAGCAGGATGTAACATTCCCAGTTGAATTCGAAGATAATTTTGACTTTAAACCCCCCGAAAAAGCCCCAGTAAAAGAACTTCAAACAGATGTACCCTCAGAAACACCCCAAGCAGCCCCGGTAAAAGAAAAACCCAAATTCACAGAGAAGGAACTAAAAGTGTTACGACTGGAGTTAGAGAACGCAGAGTATCTCCAACTAAAATCATTGTTGCAAGCGAAAATAAACTCAGAACAGTTTGAAATTGTAAAACTTAGGAGCCATGTTGCCTTGAAGAACAAACAGGAGGGAAACATGCAACAGAACAAAGAAACTAAGGAAACATATACACCAGAAGAACAAGAATTGAGACAAAGACTGATTAAAGAAAACGCATTACTGGAACAGAAAAGATTGAGTTTGGTGAATCAGATATTCCAAGAAAGAGTAGCGTGCATACATCTGAAAATAGAACTGGCTATGAAAGAAATTTTATCCAAGTCATAAGTATAATATATGTGCTTTAAGGTCAACATATAATTTTAGAGGTTTCAAAACAAGATATATAATGGATACAATGCAAAGAATGTTATAGGAATATTCTTTAGAATAATCTCATTATAGGATCTATTTGTAATCGATGGAAGAAACACGTTTTGAAACAAAAAAACAACTGAATTCTTTTAATAGTTATATTCAGTATACCACTCAAATTCAATAATTCCGACCGGTTGGTCTAGTGGTTAGTAAATTTGATTGCTACGCCGAAGGTCGTGGGTTCGATTTTAACTCAAATCAAACTTTTATGTGACGAACAGGAATGTTTGTTCTGTGTGTGTGGATGTAATTATCTATATAAGTATGTATTTAAAAATATATGTGTATGCTTAATGTCGTCTGATCACCATAGTACAAGCTAACGCTAAATTTGGAGTCAGATTGCTGTATGTGAGTTGTCCCGAGATTTTTATTTATTACTAGCTGTAATTTCTCGAGATTTAAAGTTATTCCAAAACCCCTCAGTCACGCCCCTTTTGTATCCTTTATACGATGAAATTAAAGAAACGCTGAATTTATATTGAAGGTATTTTATTAAGGATATGTAAATTTCAAATTCAAGGTAAACGCATTCACGCATCACCCAGGACCTTGTATTGAAAATTTCAAAATATTCACATTATTTTGCCTTTTTTTTCTTTCGAAACAAAATATCAAAAAAACTGATATGAGTAATAACTTTACAAAGTTTCATCGAAATTTGTCCGCGGGTTTTCACGTGATGCACGTTCAGACAGACAATAATTCAATTAAATATATTTTCGTGCTCTATCTGGATATTAAGAGTCCCCTCATCAAAATTTTGAAAAAATATTCAATGTACAGAAAAAATGCACTTTGAGTTTTATTATAGTATAGATTATATCTTCAAGTCAAGAGTGAGTAGACTTTTACTAAGTTAGTGGGTTTTACCATCAAAGATTTCCTCTTCACTTACTATTCTATACTATAGATGGGATTCGTAATAAAGCGCTAAGTTATTTAACGTAATAAAAAAAACCACCTTACCTAGTTGGTAACCCCGCACGCCTAGAGCAACCGCTATATCAGTCAGATAATTGTTTATTCTTGGGACATAGATTTTATTTGTTGTGAGATATTATTGTTTTCCATGACACTCGCGTCACAACGAATCGGACGGTGCGAATGTTGAACTGTTTTTTATTATTCCAAAGACAAAAACCATTATATAAATATATGTTTATCTTAGATAGTATATATTATATATCTTTTAACATGTCACGCCGCGATAATCATTGTCAAAATGGTGTGAATTAAAGGCACAAAATATAATGTCATGTTAGCTTGTCCAGTGTAATAATAATTAAAAATGTATATTTATTTCGTATAAAACTTTGTTATTGTGTTTTAAAAAATATAAATTATATGAATATATATATTCACACATTAATTAGATTTATTTTGGTTATTTTCAAAGTCTTTATTCTTTTGAGATAAAAACAATGGAACAGATATGCAATGTCTGAAATAATAACATAAATGAACTGGCGATAAAAGAACTTAATATATACTATTATGAGGTGGCTGTGACCAATAAATTATATAAATTCATTTTATTTTTAAATTTCATACCACAAAAGCATGAATTATGAGTTTACAGCTTGGTTCTGTTTTAATCTGTACTGTTTGTTCTAATCTATATATGTAGTTATAATAAATTATAACTGAGTGTGTCCTATGCATAAATCATGTTATGAGAAAACCGTTACTCGAGTTATTTGCAAAATATTTAGATTTCCAATTTTTTTTTTTGTAAATTTAAATATACCGTCATAGCCTTATCTTATCGGTAAGGAGCAGTTACTAGTTATTGACATACCGCATAGTTTTAAGACAGGTTAAAGATATTTATAATAATAATAATTTATGTCTAATAAAATATTCTCAGTTAAACATCTACATTTTAGTTTTTTATTTTCCAATAATATATATTCTTTAAATTTTATTACAACATCAATTTATGAGATACAATTATTATCAAATTAAAGGGGAAGATACAGCGAAAAACTCCTGAAAACATCTATTTAAGTGTCATGTTTATATATTCAATGGTTAATATAAAAATATGACTCTTTAATTTTAATCTCTAAATGTGTTCAGGAATCCGCATTGGAGCGGCATGGTGGAGTATGTTCTAAGCCTCCGCAATTATGAGGGGAAACCATTGCTCAGAAGTGAACAATGAAAGTTGTGTAATAATTAGAAATATGTATATTCTTAATAGATACGGATAACGTAAAGTTATAACTATGAAAACATTTACAAGTTTTTGTAAATATGTAGTTTCGCAAAAGTCGCCATCTTATCAGCTTATCGTAATTTTTTTGCATACTTTGTAATTTAATATGAAATTTATATTCCTATCGTATATCAGTTGGTCTCAGTAAATATACGTACCGGAATACACTTGTTTGATTTTTAGCATCCTTTCTACCTTGGATAAGAATATTTAAATCGGCAGAAATCATTTGGGAATCCAAAACTAGTTCGTGACATATGACGATAACGGACCAGATATAACATGATGTTGGACTCGATATACCAGCACCATCTTGTTTGCCAGCTGTAGCTCGTGTATGAGCGTACCCAGGGAAGGGCTAAGGAACCCGAGGAGCCAAGTAAGATTTTTCTGGAATAAATGCGCAGTACTGTGAAATATATACATATATATAAAAGAGATATATATATATAAGAAAAAGTATATATATATATATATATACTTTTTCCAGAAGTATATTTACCTGCTTACTCTGATTCCAGCAAGCGCATCTCTGACCCCCTCTCCTCTTCGGTACGTTTTTACTTGTTGGGGTCCGTTGATATCTTGTTATAGGTATTGTGTATCGTTTTAGCTTATTTTCCCCATGCTTACAGATAATAAGTGGGTCTACTGCTTCTTTCTGGCCAATAAAGCCAAGGTAATTCTGCCTGAGAATCGAAACTACCATGGAAAGCGGTGATCACTTTCCATCAAATAACCCGTCTACTCTTTCTCCCGCTTTTTCTAGCATTCACTTTGATAATGACCTTTAAGACATTAACAGTATTCTATTGCTTTCTTGGTATAGTGGTTAGTGAACCTGACTAGTACACCGGAGATGTGGGTTCGATTCCCATCCAGGTCAAACTTTTCTGTGATTAGGAATGTTTGTTCTGTGTGTCTGGGTGTTTAATAGAAATATCTATTTAATTATGCATTTAAATGTATTTTTATCAGTTATCTGACCACCATAGTACAAGCTAAGGCTTAGTTTGGGGTCAAATGGACGTGTGTGAGTTGTCCAAAGATATTTATTTATTTAGCAACAGTGTAATATTGTTACAATTACAGCAATTGAGTAGAACGGTAAGCAACGGTCTTGCTGGCAATATAATGGGTAGGATTAAATCTAAAAATCAAAGCAAGATAATCAGTTGAACATGTACACTTATCTAAAATAATCAAAGATAGTTGCACGTTTAAAACGCATGTGATTCAAAGAGTTGAATTATATCTCATTAAAATCATGTTTCTTATATTACTTTTTGACGTTACGCGAACTATTGGTTCCTAATACAAAATAAAAATTATTTGTTTTTAGGCATTATGCACGCACTTCGAATACCTAGAAAGCCTACCTAGGTAACCTAAATTTTGGTAAATGTAGTTAGGACTGGCATACTCAAAATGTTGCTATTCTGTATTATAAGGCGTCACATTGCCTCATCTACACAGTTTTTTGCTGTATAAGGCAGCAATTAGATGGGAAATGTGTTAAGTACGACTATCAATATATCGTACAAATGGTCTTTAGGCAACTAAATATGTGACGAAACCATTTAACCTTTCATATTATTAGTATTTGCATATACGATTCAACTACAACCAAGGTTACAAATAATATTTGCGCTCTCATATTTTCTAGAAATTTAGACTACCTAAATATAACCGAGCATGTTTCATTCAAACATTACAAAGTCCTGAAAAGCGAAAAGATAGGTACCATATTTTTTCCACTGGAGAAGGCTTCGGGTTACGTGGGATTTTAATATTTTTAGCTAATAAAACCTTGACATTCATCTGCATTTGAGAAGTATCAAAATCTTTGTGAATTTGTGTGAACAACGGTGTAATAAGAGTTCTATATAAGAAATTGTACGCTTTTTGATACACACTATTAGAGTCCTTGAGCCTCAGTCTCCGCGAAACTAAAATGTACGACTGCATAATGTTCAATAAAACCTTAAGTTAATAGGAACCCATTTGAAGTTGCTGTGGTGTAGACCTGCAGTCAGGTATAAATAATATAAACAATGTAATAATAATTATTGGAATAATTCTATTAAAGAATTTCAGTAAATTAAGATGATTAATTATGTTGTTTTTCTAAAAGATCATCGAGTCATATATTAATTTCCAATCATTATATAGGGAACTTGTTTATCACTGCCCTCGTTGCATAACTATAAGCATCTTATCTTATTTCTTCGTTCGATTAAATATCGTATATCGCTACAAGTACTTAGGTATACAGAACATACTTTGTAGGTTAGTAAATAATAAAATATAGATGCGGTTTAGCCATTCAACGGAATAAAAATTAATTTTATAGTAACATAACTACATTTTGGGTGTAATACCTCTTTATATAGCTTACTTTCCTATCAACCTTTTTTTTCATGAAGCTGGGCAGTAAGCAGATGGATCATCTGATAGTAACTTATTACCAGCATCTAAGTATATCAAATATCCCAAACACAAACGTCTAAACTCTAGGCCGGGAGACAAAAGAAAGGCAAGGAGGTTTACTAAAGGATAGGAATTATGAAATTTAATGATAATAGGCTGAAATAAAAAGAATAAGTTTGAATGATAATCGGCTAAAATAAGAAGAATAAGTTTGAATGATAATCGGCTAAAATAAGAAGAATAAGCTTGAATGATAATCGGCTAAAATAAGAAGAATAAATTTGAATGATAATCGGATAAGATAACAAGAATGAGTTTAAATGATAATCGGCTAAAATAAGAAGAATAAGTTTGAATGACAATCGGCTAAAATAAGGAGAATAAGTTTGAATGATAATCGGCTAAAATAAGGAGAATAAGTTTGAATGATAATCGGCTAAATAAGAAGAATAAGTTTGAATGATAATCGGCTAAAATGTTAATTAATTACTAATACTATATTTTAGTATTAGATATAGGTAGGTACATAATTTCTTTGGTCACATCTTCAATAATGAAAATTCTAGTTGCTGTTCTGTTTATGGTTCAGGGCCAAAACGAACTCGCGGTCTACCACCAATCTGATGGTCTGATCTATTTAAGAAACCACGGAGTCCACCTTGATCAATAATCAACCGTACATGGCAAACAGATTCCGTAAGCCAGAAAAGAATGCACATCCCCAAAAGTGCATTCATCCGAAAAATTCAATACACTCCTTACAACTGCGTACACTCGGTGGAAATACGATCTGGAATTTTTTAACCCGTCAAGCTTCTATGGTACACTTGTCAAGTTTGCATGATAAAAATTCCAGATTGAACATAGTACACTCTGACAAGTAAACATTATGCGTATTTTCTACACAGGCTGGTGCAGGTAGAGCTAATAATCACCAAACGAACACCCCTGTATAGTGAATTTAAATCGAGGATTTTAAATAATTTTACAGAATAAATTCATCATAAAATTTTCAACCCACAAAATCTCATTAGATCTTACTTTTATTGTTCTTCTGAGTTTGTTTAACCTCCATTTGAAATCTATATTTATAATGATTGTCTAAAAGTCTTGCTTATGAATGACTCACTTTCCACTCTATTGAAATTACTGTTTGCGGTATAGGAACTAATTTTATGTAGGTATATTCAGAACATTTACTTACTTATACAGGTTAGTTTAGAACTCAAAATCGAACGCTACCATGAATCAGCATCATTAGCATGTTATTTGTTTAACTTAATTTACCATTCCACGACTTTGCTCGAGACTACTCAGAAAATAAGATTGGATAAAGTCATGCTTATTACGTTTCTCGTCAACAATGTTCACGGGTCTTTGATGGTAGGGGACTCTGTCATTTGGAAGGTTTGCGTGCGGATACAGATCCAACACGTAGATGCACCTTCGAGACACATAAATACAATGTGATGTGATATTCTATCTGTTAGTAAATTGACAAATGAACACACAGCTCATCTGATGGTAAATTATACCCGCTATACAAAACTTGCGATGCGGGAATCTTAAATGCATAGAAAATAAAAGGTTAAGGCCGAAAGTAGTTTAATAGAACTGGTATTTATTGACAGAAATCACCCTCGCTTCGCTTCGGAAGCACCAGTAATCAGAAAAAAGTAGTTATTGTGACATAACTGTAACAGAAATGTGGTATCGGCGAGATATTTGTCGTTAGTGACGTCCTCTATAAAACTGTAGTACAAAACCTTGCACTATTGTCAATATTTTCCGCAGCGTACGCGTTAAAAGCATATTTGTGCTACTTTTTTCACAGGTTGGGTTACGTTATCGAAGTTTTCATACGGCCCCTAATGTTTTTAATAATTTTCTATAGCCTATGTTCATCAGGGATAATGTAGGATATTTACGGTACAAGACCTTTCGAATTGGCCCTCACTTTCGGAGCCTATTTGCTTCAAAGGAACCAACAATCAAATATTTCCTCTATATAACATTAATGACTATAGATTATACAAATGATTATACAAATTATATATTTTGGAGGTCTACTAATATCCTAACCTTCTGTTATCGTGCATGTTGTAGGTAGGTTCAACTCTCTAATATATATGACTAATTGGATTTTTAATTGCATAAAAACCATACCTACAATCCAATACAGACTGGTATCAATATCAGACAGCAATTTAACGCTTGGACAGCCATTCAAGTAATTAGTATCACTTTTTGTTTAGCTTTAGTTTTTATACAATCTAGATAACAGCTATGAGAGAGGATAGTCAGGTCGTATATATGATTAGGTATATTTTTAACTAGTTTTACCTGCTATAAACAGTATTACTCAGACGCCATCTAGACGAAAAATATTTTAAGTAACGTAAACCAATTACACTCCTACACACGAATAAAAAAACCCTTTTAATATTATAAATACGAAAGT
Organism: Asbolis capucinus; assembly: GCA_018249125.1. Lineage (NCBI taxonomy): Eukaryota > Metazoa > Arthropoda > Insecta > Lepidoptera > Hesperiidae > Asbolis > Asbolis capucinus. The sequence goes on from DWJZ01000017.1 coordinate 23,008, forward strand.
TGAATGTTTGTGCCTCTTTCAAGCAAAAACTATTGAATCGATTTGGATGAAATTTGGCATAGACTGTCTAATGTCCGGAATATGACATAGCCTATGGCTAAATATTGTATTAAGGAACACGGTTGGTTGTGTTACTCATCTTTTCAATATTTTCGTAGACTATATGACCACTCTTATTGAAATATGATTTTTTGACCCAAAAAGCCTTTAAGTTCCATTGTTAATTTGAAAGCCTTGGTGGTGATGAATGGTTCTCGCAACGTTTTTGTCTTTAAGTGTACCTATGCGTTTGTAATGCGTTGTTAATCTGTGGAACGGCTTTACAGATTTGGGTACGATTTGTACTGACATATTTTACTGGAGCGAAGCGAGGATAGTAACTACTTTGATAATTATAATTAAAATTCCAGTTATTACGGTTTTAAAGCAAAAGTAATTACTCGGGTAAGTACCTACCTAATTAAATTTAGGTAATTACCTACTTTATTCGTACGTAGCAATTAACATAATAATCATAGTACCTACTCGCCTGCAAAATAATTACCCTAATTCGTTAAATACGTTTGCATGGAATTCAAATTCAGAATAATAACAAAATATAATTTAAACTGCCCACATTTATGTCATTCAGCATAACGAGATTAATTTATCGCATAAATGCTTACTTTGACCGGGAATCAAATCCAAGGCTTCGTACTTACTTCCTCCTAGTCACCAACTAGTCTATAGAATCGTTTGTTTGAATTTTAAACGTGTTTCATATGCAAAGATATGAAGTTAAGTACGGTATTTTAAAATTATAAATTAATGTTTGACAACAATATGTTATGTTATATTGGTACAATATGTTATGGTATATGGTATGTTACATGATAAACATCCGAAATTACCGGGGTGTCCGACACCGGGGTGAGTCACCGAATTATCCTACACTACATGATCTTTTGCAATACAGAAACTTAAAACCCGAAAAAGTGTGATATAGTCTAAAATTGTGGGTAGAATTGAAGGTAACACCCGATTATGATGGTAATATGCGTGGGAATCAGTTGTGTCAGTATAGACAGCGTTATGCAAGAGATTGTGAAATGTGCCGTGCATTTTTTGCGCTCAAACTCTAGATAGACAAGACAAGGCGTGTCTGATTTGATGAGAATTGAGTAGCTATTAGTATTTGCGTAATAAAGCCTGGACTTCATGACCAGAGCCACCACGCTGGTGGACAGAAGATTGTTTACAGGAATCAACTCTTTGTGTATCTATATAGCTGTGATTAATGTAGTGTTCAATAGAATAAAAAGTTTTTTCTTGTTGTATTGTATTCTAATGAAAGAAAGAAAAAATATCTTTCTTTCTTTACAATACAATTTTTTTTTCACTATTTATTTCGTAAAACAATTACCTACCTACTTAAGTACCTACTGTTTTTAGAACACTAACTATAAAAACGTAAACGAACTTTTAAGTTTGAGTCACGCATTCAAAAGAAACCATTTGCCTCGCCTTCACATTTCTGGCTGTGTGACACATTTCGAGACTTTATGCAAGGCCATAATATTTTTTAAAGATCAAACACACACAAAGTCGTGTTTTATTTTTATTTGTGACACATAGGAACAACATGTCTTGATCTTTTGGATAGATTTCTACGGAACCAAATACTTCACGGATGATGACCGAAAATCAAAATGTGTCGCAGATGCAGTTCGTAATACATTAGTATATTGTTTTATAGTTTACCTACTGGACACCAAAATATTTAAAGTTATTTATAATAAGATTTACATAGTGTGTTTGTTTGTTTGTACGGCTGACCTGAAACTGGTTTTTATTTTTTCGAGAGTTTTTTGTGTGTATATCAAAGGGGCCTTCAATGATTTCAACTGACAATTAAACCTGGTATGGCGGACTTGGACGACTTTACTCTTTATAAATGTAGTAAAATCCGCAGATAGTCCGTTACATATGACCACGGTACAAAAATCGTAACTCAATCATTCTATCGGCTTCACAAAGTACTTTTCATTGAACCTAGTATTTGTCATAGTCAATCTAATAAAGAACTTCTGTGTAAAAGGCGTGGTTAGGTATCTATAAAACGTTCCCACTCCAATACCATGTATGGTTGGATTACGCCAACCTATGCAAATTGAATGAGATCATTGTCGAAATTCCTATCGATGGTCTACCATATTCTAGGGTCCAACAAACTTCTATACAAACCATTCCGGTGAATAAATGCGATACAGTCTCTCCCAAAGCATCTGCATTTGTATTGAATCAATTGTAAAGATATTCGTAGTAGGTATATAAATAAAATTAGCTCCAGATCCCGGGAAAAAAGATAAAAAAACGTTAGTGCGTTTAAAAATAAAGCGGCACGAATCGGTAGTACTTGACAGAACCCACACAGCGTCCGTACGTCTATTTTGTGATTGTTTGTGACTCGTTCTGTTATTTACAAACAATACTTCAAACAAGTTGAAAGCGTGATGGTGCTACCTCCTGCAAGTGATGAAAACTCGTGTCATCCTTATCCTAAATGTTGTAAATAACATTTTGTGTATTATTTTACAATGTAAATCAAGAGATTCATTACATCCGGCTACGGGTAACTGAAGGCGCAGATTGTGAAGAAAATGTAGTCCCCAATCTCCAATGAGGACGAACGATGTACCGTTGAATACAGTGTTGTTCTGCCAAGTCTATTTTGTTGCTGAAATTACAAAATTACGAGCCTCGCGTACAGGCGTCTTTGTATATTCCGTCATGAACAGTTTGTGTACCGCGCGAGTTAGCCGCCACTTAACGTGCATTTAAGATAACTGTAAAAATAACGCGAATCTCGTTCTATTACCTCTCAGGTATTCAGTTAATATCTATTAGTTTTAGTAAACGCACTCATTAACTGGCGAATAACCTACATTTCGTTTGAAGTGATTTTAAGTGAAGGAAATGAAGCTACCAATTTGGTAACGACTTTGTTATTTTACAAACGATTTTCCTTGAAAAGAACTTTTGTGGGAGAAACCTAATTAGTGGACAAACAATTTACTTTATTATTTTTGGTGACCCAGTCTAGTGAAGTGTGTAACAGTGAGCCGGCAGTGAGCCGCGTGTAACAAAATACCGATTAAATATTCAAGATTAGCTCCAACGACTAACTTAGTGTATCGTATTCGGAACATTTGTTTTAATATTCATTATATAATGAGTGTTCGTCGTCAGACAACCGGAGCGTTGCTTTCACTCCATTCGCTATTAATTACGAACATGATTGTGTTCGCTCGGTTCTATTTACACAACTGTTTCGACTGCTGAAAGATAAAGAAACCTAGTACAGCACTGCACGACGCTCGTATCTTATCGGTGCCACTCTATTGATCACTCATCATTATATCGCGAACGGCCCGCCTTATACGGACGACCGGACTACCTTTATTGTCCAATTTAACGCATAGACGTGTACTCTTTTATAGGAGCGATGTTACCGGTGAAGTCATAATGTGTGCCGTACGAAAATAGAAATACAGTGTTTGTAGGAAAATAGTATCAATAACAAAAGTGTTGTGGTTTGTTATCGAACGGAAATGGCGGCTAAATCGCCTACAACGAGTGTGAAGTCGCGGGAGATGATCGGTGTCGACCAGTTCAGCCAGCGGCGCGAAGTGTTCGACAGGCAGGACAGTGCGTTCGTTCCGCTGCCGTCGCCGACCGCGGTGATGTCGGTCTACAGGGATGCAGAACCCATCGTCACCTCCAATCACGGCAAGACGACCTCCAACTTCAAGCGGAACACCGCCGGCTACTCCAGCATGCGCGAAACTAGAAGCGAAGACCGAAACCATATCGACTTTCGACCACGAAAATACTCTGATAACTTTACTTCAGAGCTAAATCAAAGCGACGATGTCGATTATCGGCACACCATGACAGAGAGAACGAGACGCTTATCTAAATTGCGAAGAGAGTTTTTAAATTCAAATCTACATGAACCGAACGGGAGTACATTCACCCGCACCGGTGTTCGCGCTTCAATGCCAGTAAACAACACATCGCCAATTAAATATAAAATTGAAAGTCCTAATTTATATAAATTTCCGTTTGCTGAGCCTTATACTACTCCGACGCCTGTGCGCCGGGTAATTGTCGATTTGGGTTCGGATGATGATAGCTTCTCCGTAGGCAAAGAAAATCAAGATCCTGAAATTAAAACAAAACACGAAAGCTTACCGATTGAAGGAAGCCCTACGAAAATCGATCATCATAAACTTTTTGAAGAACTCGTTAAACGTTACTCTCCACAGCGCAAACAAGTTGATTGGACTTTACCGCCAACTAAACCTAGACCGAGGGTCGTCGGTTCGGTTCCCAAGTCCGTTTCGAGTGTTAGCGATACTATCGACAGCAATAAGATTTCCAGCGAAAGGATCAATAGTACCGAAAACGACGACGTTTTCGAAAAGAAAGAGAATGATAAAATACCTAAAGAAAAAGATGTAGCCGAGGATCTAAAACCAAAAACAGAAGAGGTTGTACAAAACGGTCCAGATATTATACAGGCAAATGTAGTATTAAACCAAGAGGAGGAAAAACCAAAGGATTCGAAGGCGTCCTTGATAGCAGCCGAGGAAAATGATCACGTTCCAGAGTTATTTGTCATTCAACGGCAGTTGAGCAAGGAATCACCTACTTCCAAAAAGCCACCGATTGAAACGATTACAGACTTAACCATTCCAGAGATGATTGAAAAAATGACTGCAGACGGTGACGGTATGGAAATTCATAAAAAGGACGTTAAAAAGGTGAAAAGAAAGAGAAGCTTTTTAGATAAACTTCTGGGTAGAAACAAGGGAAATAAAAAATAAAATTAATTAAATACCACATTGCCTCATTGCATTGCTGCGGGCGTACCAAAGATTATATAAAATACTATATAGGTACTGCTTAAAAATGACGTCAACGATTTGTAATCTAAAGATAAAGATTGAAGCAACTTATAGTATGTAATGTAATAAACCAGTACTATTTTTCATGTAGGTAATTACTTTAGCATACGAAACTGTCGAAGGCCATACTTCCTTTATTTTTTATCTTAATGCAATGGTAGGTTATCACGAGCCGATAAAGGCAAGTGCCATGTGACACTCCCTATCAACACAATGGAAATTGTAATAACAAAATCTAATTTTGTACCTAACTTTAATACTTAAATTATTGATCAAGTTATATAAATAAATATCGGAAACAGTATGTGATGTTTGCGACAATATGTGATGAATTTTCCTCTTAAGTTTTAATCAACTTGACTCGTATTGTTTTCAATAATAATTAATACATTACTATACGCTCCGTATTATTTATAATTGTTAGACTTAGTTACCATAATTTTAAAACTACAGCATAATTTTCCGTTATATTTTGTTACTTGTTTTGTGTTACTATTATATTTGGTTACATAATTATTTGCATTGGTAAATGATAGACAGTTTAATAAATAAACGTTTTGAAATATATTATTTCTTTCAATTGTTAACAAAACAACAATCCAACTAAGTATTTTTAATCACAATCAAAAGGAATATGTAGGTACATAATTATATGTAAATGTCAGCCTACGTAAGTGACGCATTATGAACGTAAATGCAAGTCATAAGTTTTACAACTGAAAGTGGATTTTCACAAGAAATTGACTTCAAGAAAGGATCGCAAATTATTACTTGATAATTTTACCGAATAATAAATAAACGAAGTATCTCAATTATCAATGTTTGCAATACAGTAATCAAATCTTAATGCAGTTCTATTTTATACCATATCTATATCATTTTTAGTAATGGTACCGATAAAACTAGAAATTTACTTTGACCATTATTTGCTGAGATGCAAATGCATTTAACTTATGTTATCAGCGAAAATAGAATGGTGTACTCTTTTAATAACTCCGGATAAGTATACATTATTGATTTTATGATTCTACAAATATAATTATCAACAGTATTAAAGTATTTCTTTGTATTTTAGATTTATACAATTCATCATTGAATAATTTCAGTCTTTGGGAGTCAAATCAACACAATACCTACTCTTTGGATTTACAGTATACACACATTTAGTTAATAAATTGTTAAATTTATAAATATCTGTTTCTTGAGATTTTTGATTGATGAATAAATTATACAATAAAATAATCAACTTATTACATGTTTCTAACAAATCAACTTTAATGAACCCGTCGAATTAATAGGTTATATAATTATAAGTCAGAGCTAAAATCACAAAAGAGACAGAATTGCTAAATATTTCTAGAATGGTAACCTAGACTGATTTTATACTTGGACATGTTGTTTGTAATTTGACACATTAGACATGAATGCGTCCATTTTTCTCCGTGGGCTTATCATTTAAAATTCTTTGTACAAAATTGATTTTGTAAGTACACATATTAATTTGTACTTATTTGTAGTACTCATGTTAAGGTGTACTTACAAAACCTACTTTGTAACTAAATAAAAGATCTGTCATTATACAGCATTGTAGAGATGGAATATTTCTGTTAAGATTTGAGGCTATCTCATCTGCAGCCATCTCAAGGACACAACATAACTGCTTTATTTGAATTTAATATGTTGGTTTTGACAGAAATATTATTTTAGATGGTTCTTCAAACTCTGAATTTCATAAAGCATATAATATACATCATACTACTATAAAATTTTAAAGAAAGTCAATTATTACAACTTTCTACTAATTTCATATTACACAAAATATATATTAAAAAAAATAAAATAAATGAATACTAGTATAAACAAATCATTGTTGTATCAATAAAAAAGTAACAGTTACATAGTATTAACAAATTTTAATAAATGAATAAATTATTTTCAGTAAATAACATGTTTAAGTTTTAAAAATCATATTCAAATTATCAGTAAGCAAGTACATTATTCAATGAAAATACTTTTATTAATTTTACAATAAATTTATTATTGTAAAAGTAATAATAAAAAATTATGTAGGTAACTATTTTTTAAATCTCAATATTGTATTCGCAAGGCCACCATATAATTTACTAAAAAACCTATATAATTTTTTTGTCTGGATCCAGCTTGAGTAAAGCACCTTCTAAGCTAAAGAGGTGATCATCTTCAACTTGAGGGGCCAACTGACGCATAGCTTCTGCCAAGTTGTAAACATATTCTTTATTAGAGCCACTTGGTCCATGAGAGGCAATAATCTGCTTGGCTATTTCCTCTATTGAAGCAGGGCCTGGAATTAAAAAAAAGTTAACTGAAGTAAAAATAAAATAAATTATTATTTTTTATGTATTGGAATTTATAAATACGAAAGGGTCTCAATATTTAAAGCAGTTTTGAAAATATTTAATGCCAATTTTTTATAGTATTAAAAAGTTAACAATGTCAAATAGAAAGGTTTGTGTACTGTAGTATCTATTTAACTTCTTCTAGTTTATTACAAACATTGTCAGCTAAAATTTAATGTAATCTATAAAAGTAGAATAAAAAAATAGAAGTAAGAAAATATATTGTAAAAGTTTGTTTCACACTAACTTTACATCATTATTCAACTTTTACAAATATCATTAGGAATGTTGCTCTTCAATAATTCTTACCCGCATAAGATTCATTATCCTGTGTTGCTACATACAATGTCAAGACAAATGGATCCATGTTGTCTTTTGGATGGAATGTAACAGATTTCTTGGAATACCCATTTTTTTCTCTGAAATCTAAATGTTTTGTGACTTGTTCTATATCTTCAGACTTAATTTTATATGCTATTCCCCACACATGGCTGTTTGGATCTTCACTAGGAATTAATGTTACTACTCTTCCAGGCTGAAACAAAATATTTATATTACAACTCCAATTTACAAAAAACAATATATGTACACACATATTACAGATATGAAAACCAACTGAAGCGATTTAGAAAATTCATTCACCAATTTGAAATTTGACATCTTAGTGACTCAGCCAAGGGTATACCCAGCTTCCTACCCAGGAGGGGCTGAGAAAACCCCATAAGCTACATATTTTCATGTTACAAATACCATAATAACAACAAAACAAGATATTTCGTTAATATTCTAACATTCAGTTAGTAAAACAGCACCTCAAGAGTCAGTCTACCTTCTCAGGGGTTCCTCTATGATCAATACTATGTTGGTAAAATCTTCTCAAAAAACCTTTTATGTAACCTACGACTTTTGTTTCATATTTAAAATCAACCTTCCACACTAAGGAACCGTATCCAAACACCCACATGGCTACTTTACAACTTAGCTTTAATACTTATTTACTTCTTTGTAACCTAGGATTTTGTTTGAATTGTACATTATTTAGGAAATCCATAGTAATCTATTTGCTGAATTTAGTATACCGAAATTTTAACATTTCGTTTATTTTCATTTTCAATCACTCATAAAATTTCGCTGACATTGAAAATGTCACTTTTGTTTGATATATAATTCGACATAAACGCAGGCTATGAAATAAAGTAATAAGAGTACTCTGTGATGAATGGTATTACCACATACCACAGGGTTAAAATATTTATTTTAGGCAGTACAGTTTCCTAACTAGGGTGATTAACTCGTTGATTTTCCTTACACACTGGTTGGGCAATGTATTAACTATAAGAGAGTACGGGAGCACAGAAAGTTATCGCTATGTCAGGTATTATGTAAAAGACTAGAAACTACCCTAGCTTCGCTTCAGAAGAACGACATACCAAAATAAAGTAGTTATTGTAACAGTGAGATATATGGTGTCGCGTGATTATACGTAGAAATGGACGTCCTCTATAATACTATAGTAAATCACTTTGCTCTATTGTCAAATATTTCCGTAGCGTACGCGATATAATAAATAGATAAATAAAATAAGATTTTTTTTCACACGTTACAATATCGAAATTTTTATACGCCCCCTAATGTTTTTGAAAATATAGCCTATGGTAATAAGGGATAAAATAGGACGCTAATGATGAAAGAATTTTTTTAAAGTGCCCCAGTAGTTATTGAGCCTGTTCTTCTCAAATATACAAACAATCAAATATTTCCTCCTTATAATATTAGTACCTATAGATATAGAAGTGATATCTATTGTGATTAAGCAATACAAAAAAGTTGCCATTTTTGTGATAAAAAGCGAACAAATAATATTTTAAATAAAAAGAAATATACCGAAGGATATAAAGTTATATCACAAAATCTACCATACCATAACGACGACGTTCAACCGAGATAAAGTTTACATATGTATGTTTTATGCATTCTATGTAGGTATCCTTCGAGTTTCGGGTATATCAAAGTAAGACTCAGCTAAGGTTCGATTCATAGGCTGATTATAATAAGCATTAAACTAGCCAGAGTCCAGGGCCTACCCTTCGATCAGATACTTAAAGCTAAGTAGTGTAATAAGCCTTTTAAGATCAGATTAATAAGTCGCTGTAAAAAGTGCTACGGTGACGAAGGGAAACACGCCCACCCTATCGATCATGCCTTGATAATTGAATAGTGTAATATATAAGATGGGTTCCATACAAATGTTCGTATTCTGTTCAACTACGGTCACGATTCGAAAATAATATTTAATTGTAATAATTAGCAACGATTTCTTGTCCTTTTTGTTCCGCATATGTCATGTACACATTTTCTACTCTACATTAACCATAAATAATAAACACAAATATGTACTACTGTGGGACCTTTGTAATAGGTCATTGGATTGTTCTGAATTGTATCATTACCCTCTGTCAAGGAGTCAAATGGGTGGCAAATTTGAAATCCTATGAAAAAAAATCTACATTTCTAAAATGTCTCCTCTTTAAATGTGACTCGAAACAATAGTTTTATATAATGTTTAAAATGATTATTTGAAAACTACGAATACTCCATCGCAATGACTATGTAGCGAAATGGTCAAGATAAAATAGTGAGTTAACTGCAATGGAGCAAATTTTTACTTGATTTAGGTTTGCACTAAACCAAAAGATGCCTACAATTGCTCAAAAACTTTGCAACGAAATTGTCGAACCCATCCTTGCCCCATCTTCCAATGAGATAAGTTCTTTACAGTCAAGAAAATCATTTAAATATGTACATGGCAATTCTACTATAAAGTTTGCAAAACCTAATAAATCCATAATAATTGAAAAGAAGAAGGAAGTTTCCCAGATCGAACCGTTTAGTAAAACTTTGGTTAATAGAAAAATATCCAAAGAAACAATAGTAAAGCAGGAATTGAGAGAAACTGGAGTAAACACTTTAATATCTGGTCCGCTAAGAAGTGATAACAATTGTGTTACGAATGTTCGTAAAAGAGAGTATTATTGTACTTGTAAAACAGGTAATAAAAAAAGTTGTCACAAAACATGTTCAAAACAAGTACAAACTCTTATAAGAAGTTGCTCACGATCTGATAAAGCATGTGCTCACTACATCCCCACTAGCAACTGTGGTACCCAATTTATGGAGAATTTGAACAGTAGGCTGAGAACCCAAATCAGTAATAGATTATTGTTGAAAAAAAGCAATGATTTTGACCACCAATTAAATCATGGAAATACTCCACATGTATCAAGTAGATCAATGCATCCACAGACAAAAAATAGTGTAAGTAAAACACTATGCCTAAATGCAAAAAGGTGGGCTTTATCTTCTTATCATTCTAGGGGACCAGATTTTTAAGTACAGATTTATATACAATATGAATAACAGAGGTTCATTTAGTAAGTTAGAGTACCCAACATTTTAGAAATCATCACATATTATTAGGTACGAGCAATGTCAAGCATTACCTTATTTCATGTAAAAAATGGAAAATTTTGACATGTACAAAAAATACATCATTTACAGAAACTACACAAGCTACATGGAATGTAAGGCTAAATTTATTAATATTTTAATACAATTACAAGTAGAATGTGATTTAGGGAGAAAATAATAAACATAAGAATTATGAAAACCTTTATTTCATGTCCAGTCCACCAGCATACAAAATTAGAGGTTTCATCTTGTTATGTACCTAAAAAAATAATTCATAGTAGTACAAGACCAAAAATTTGTTATTTGTAAGGCAAAATGGCGGTAATACATCTTAGAATAAAAATACTTGTTATTACGTCAACCAATAAGATATGTTCCTAACAACATGATATACTTTTATTTATGAATAATTTTGCTATCCTAGATAATTCATAGAACACAATCCAATTATCACTAGTAGAAGCAGAACAGCCAGATCACAGAAGGCTTCTGTCATCCCCAAATCAAGATGTTATTTATATTGATAACTTATCATTTGTATCATTCAATATAAGCCACTGTTATTCAAATGGTACCAAAATATCTGTTAAGGTAGAGGGTTGTGTAAATTAATGTAAAGATGAACAATAGAATAGACAAGATAATAACAAGAATTTGCTTTCCAGCCCACTACAAAAAATACAAAGAGTAGCTATATTGAATTCATTGCAAAAAAATTGCCTTCAATTTAATTTCTATTATATCACTAATTTATTTTTTCTCTTTGATAAATTAATTGTCACAAGTAGTTGGAAGTCTCATGTGGTAATTTCTTCTAGTTCCCAATTTTCCACCGCTATCACCAAAGCAGGTACCCGTTTATCTGCACAACCTGTCAGTCAGTAAAATGACAATATAATTATTGCATAGGATAATCCTACGCTACTATTTGCATAATTTGCAAAGGGCTGATAGCCACAAGATTGATTCTCACATGTTCTGTTGAGCAGGACTCGCTGGTGGTGGCTGCGCTTCCAAATTCTTGATCAGCTGTGCCAACCAATGCTTTGTGGAATTATCTTCTTGGAGACATGCAGTGAATGTTGCATCTCGCAGCTGGTCTGGAAGGCACTGTCTCAAGGCTTCCCGAGCTCTGGGATTATCAGATAGGCGAAGATAACATCTGACAACATGCTTTAACAGACGTGCAGAGGGGTCCTTCGCCAATGATAACACCATTTTACCTAATATCATTGCAACATGGGAAAATCTGTCATATGTCTGGCATATATAACATAGGCCACTATCATCCAACAATATCTTCTGCAAAATGAAAGTAGCTACTGTTTTTGATAGTTCAGATCCATTTTCCATTATACGAAGGCATAATGGTATTATTTCTGTGGTCAATAGAAATGTAATAACCTCTTGTTCATCAGTTTTTACCAGAGCTCCTATTACCCCAAGACTAGTGAGGCGCAGATATTCGAAAGGTCGGGTCTTGGACACTGTATGTAGGAAAGGATAAAGGAACAGCGGTACGTGGGCTTGAAGGAAGGCCGATCTCGTTTCAGGATGTGACGCTACACACTGCATCAAGGCTAGAGCGTTGCAAACTCGGTTGCTTTGGTGAGCTGTTAGCGTAGGAGGTATCATTGCCACATAAATATTTGTGATCTCCTGCAATAATGCCGCTATAGTGCCAAAGCTATGCCACAACATAGGCGCCAAATCAGGTACGACTTCCCGCTTCTTACTAAGTTCAAGAAGCGCATTTTCGCGTGTTTCTGGGTTGCACAGCTCCAAAATCCAAGTATAAATCTTCTCTCTATCTACTACCGCTTGCATATTGGCCGGACTTTGTTGTGCACTCATATTGTTATTCATTGACGTACACAAACTTCTGCTGCTGAGACATAATAATAATAGGCGTTAAACAAACGCATGTAAGTTTTCTACTACGATTAATATTTTGTATTTAAATCGGGTACTAAGCAACAACTAGTTGCTCACAATCGAAACAGCTTCTTTAATAATTATAGGTATTTGCTTGATAAGCGTTTCTATAAAATTTTGAAAGGAAACCTGCTAGATTCGATTGCATTTGCTTACTTCGACAATGACATTTAATAACGACAACTGACAAATTGTAACGGACAAATGTCACTGCTTTGATTTTACACAGCATATGGAGAATATTTTATCAATATAGATTTATAATATTTATTGACATTAAACGTCTTCTATTTTGAGCTGAATGTACACATGCTCCCTTTGACAAATCTAGAGTTGTTTCTAAACATACTGGCGAAAATCTTTCTTTTTTAATAAAATACATCACTGTGAATGGGTTTACTTGGGCAGTTTGGTAAAATTTTATTGCAAAAAGATCTCATTGTCTATAGGTAGTCGGTGCAAATTCAAACTTGACGATTTTGTATGAAAAAAATCCAGATCACTTTTGCACCGAGTATATGTACAAATACGTGATGCATAAAAGTTTTACTCGTTCTTACGAATATTACGCGGACGGAACAGTTAGAATGTTGGCACAGTTGAAGTTTATATGAAGCAGGAGCGCAGAAAGCTAGAATCACATAATACTCACTGACGTTTAGCAACTTTAGTACTGTCATGTCTGTCAATGACAAATTACTTCTTTCACGGTTTAATTTCAACCGCAGACAGGTTTTATTCAGGTGTAAGGACAATTATAAACTTTTGATTCCAGTATATATTTACACTTTACTCTGTAGATGTCCTTGCTGACGGTTACTGTTATGATGACTTTTATAACCCCAAACTTAACTTTGACTTGACTTTTTAATCATCCCAAAGAGCAGATATGTGCTATGGAAGGCTAGCAACAAAGAGCGGGAGTATTACCAACGGCCACCCAGAAAGAAAGTGGCAGGTCCGTTCATTGTAACATTTGTACGCGTGATGAATATGACAAAAGAAGGGAAGTAGTCCGCTGTTGAAGCAACCCAGATCAATGTGCCATTAAAGGAACCTAGAAAAATATAAAAACACCTTAGGACAGATGATAAAAGAAGAATGTGTAAAACAACTATTCATGAAAGGAAGAAGGAGGCTTAAATATCTAACGAAAAATATTATGATTGTAGGGAATAGGAGCCAGAAAATATTTTAATTTTTATTTATCTTATCATAACCAAGCAAACGAGCAGACGGTTCACCTGATGGTAAGTGATCACCGTCGCCCGTGGACTTTAATCACACCAGACTGGGGTATTGACTCGTTGCCTGCCGGGAAGGAAATACATGCATACGCAGGAAAGAGGATGAAACATGGGATACGGTACATTGCCAAAGCAACTTGGACCAATAACGACAGTAACTGACACCAGATACACCAACCATCACTTCAGGACGGGAGACAAAAGAAGAAAGGAGGAGGATGGATGAAGGACGGGGAGAAAAAGAGGAGAATAGGATCTCGAGCTCCCAGTCGAAATAGGACGAATTGTTTGGCGGCTGATTCAAGCAAGAGGGTGGTAGCCAGCCACAAAAAGATAATAATCTTTCCGCAAAGCTCTATCACCGAACGACTGGCTTCTGTACGCCCCTTACGACACCCTGGTAGGGGGTCAGCATGGGATTGGGGTTAGCATTCTAAGCCGCTCCAATACGGGTATAGCTATACAGTTCTACAAATGTGTAAGTACAGCCGATTCTTTTAATATGTCAGTGTCATGTAAGTCATGTTATTGCATCGAAATTTTTATTTTATCTGTCACATTTTGACATTTTATTTTTATCGACAATTTGACATCGTAATTTGAGTTTGGTGAAATTCAATGTGTTGGTTGTATTTGTACAGTTTTAAATTAAAATGGTTATTTAGTGAGAAATGAGAATATTGGTGAACATTTGCGTTGGTAGTTCGTAATATCACGAGTAGTTCGATCACTCAGTCGCAAGATTATTAAGTTCGCTATATAAACTTCGGTGATATGTGAATTTTCGCCACGGAATAGATACTATCAGTAAGTATTATTGCAGTTTGTTTTTCCTTTTTTCCGTGACTTTAAGAATAGTAGTGTTTCTAATTCAGTGTAGGTATAGTAACATATAGTTAGGGTCATCGCTATGTCCTTTGGGAAGGATATGGGGAATATCTTAGGGAACAGAATCCCGATAATGATTCATGAGTGACGCCATTGTTTACAGGCAATCATCTGGTAAATTGGTTGCTCATATTACGAGTTCAGTCATGAAGGCCATTTTGAAATTAGAATACCGGATGATTGTAACAATTTATTTGGTACTAACATTGGTTGTATATCACCTACATTTAAATGTACCTATGTATCAGCTATGTTAGCATTAGATATTTTTTTAAATTAAACTTGAGTAATTTAAAGATATTAGAGTTGCTTTGAGATTTATTCTCAGAAACTTAACAACCATTTGCTTAGCCTATACACAAATAAGCTGCTGTAAACTAAAATATATAGTACTGATTATGCCAAATTTCAATAACTAAGTAAACCTGGAAAGAAAACATATTGAGAAACACAGATGAAAAGGGACTCAGTATTGATATTGTATTCAGAAGTAGTATCAGAAAAAAAAATATCAAAGAAAAGTATTAACTGTTACTACTATAATTTTACCTTGTGTATAATCAAATAAATGTAAGGGGTTACAAGAAATATTAAAATACTTGGAATTTCAATTGTAAATGTGTACATTTTAATGCAATTCTTAATATGTTGTTAATAACTATACAAAAAATAACAACCCACTGTATGTACATTAAATTATGAATTTAAACTGAAGTATGCTGTAACGACATTCATGTTTTTCAATTCTATACTAAAATGTTGTGCCACTAATATAGGAGCAACCCTTTTTACCCAAGTTCTTCAGTTGTGCTCATTCTTCTGTCATCTACCCTGAAGTATATTGTTAGTGTGTGGTATCAGTTGGTGTTATTTTTGATTCCTGTTGTTACAGTAATGTACTGCTTCCCTTGTTTATTTCTCTTCCTCAAATGTGAGTTACTTCCTTCCTGACAGTAAATGTGTTATTGACATCCCAGTTTGCTGTTGTTAATGTTAACATCCAGAATAATCATTTACCATCAAGTGACCTGACTGCTCATTTGCCTGCTAAGTAAACACAAAAATAGTCAAATAAAGCATATGGAAAAAATTTGTCCAAAAAACTACTAGCTGCTAGCATAGTACAGTCAAAGTTATAAGTTTCCAGCCCATTTATGATGTTGGAGCCTTCAAAGAAGAGTGAATAGGTATTTACTAAGTGAATGCGCCCAACACCTCAGACATCATCACCACTTTCCATCAGGCAGGATCAATGTCAAACATTAAATTATTCTACGTAATAAAAAATTTAATGAAATGATACTTGTTGAAAAATACTTTTATGAAAAAGTATTGACAAACACTAAGAACTTGCTTTAAATTAAAGCATTATGAGAGATCTCCTGAGAGTTATCCTTATTGATCTTAAAGATTATAAGTTATTCTGGTACACAGATGGGTAGCTTAAGCCTTTTTAAAGGGTATTTTGGCCTATCAATGGTGTTTGATTGTAATATTATATTTTCAAATTTATTTTACATTTGCTTTAAACAAGAAATGTGCAAATTAATATTATGAACATTTTGAAAGATATTTAATTTTAATGTAACAAAAAATTGGCAGCACATTCAGAATTTCAGAAGTACGTAAGTTCACTAATAGACATTATAGGGATTTATAGTTATATGCTAGTACAATGTGTCTAGAAGGTCAGACTGACATTGTTATGCATAATGCCTTGCCCTTTATGTTTGGCCTTGATTTATGAACAACTGATTATGTGATATTATGTTTTTGGACTACACTACCCTTATAGCTCAAATGACAGACAAATAATGTACATGGTATATTTCTGCACAATTTCTTAGCTCATATAAAAAGACGGAGACACTATGTTTAATTAAGAATAATAACTGCTAAAGTAAAGACTACTGACACTATAATTTCACAAATGTTATTGTTGCAGAAATGGAAGTTTCCCATTCTTTAACCCTAAATGAGACTGCTTTGCAGCAGTTGCCAGATGACAAGAAACCACACTTCATATTTGAGTGGCTTCGGTTCCTGGATAAAGTTTTGGTTGCAGCTCACAAGGTAATTTAATTTATATCTATAAATGAACCATTACTTGACCAGGGATGAGCAACCTTTTGGCAATTTTAAATTTGATTTTGATGGAGGGCCATATGTCGATTAGCATTATTTGTACTTAATCAAATCTACTTAACTTTGACACACCTTTTATGTATAAAAAATGTAGCTTAAAAATGCTCAAAAAGCCGCATGCGGCCCGCGGCCCGCGGGTTACTGACCCCTGATCTTGAGTATAGATTTTGGGAGAAGTAGTTACAATTGTTCTTTCGAGTTGTATTTAAGAATAATTAACATAGTAATATCACCCTATTATTCAAATTTTCCAGTCTGACATAAAAAGCTGTCAGCAGAAGTTAGTAGCTCAGTTGGTGAAGCTTTTGAGAGAGAATCTGGGTGCTCCAGCACGGCGACTGCTGGCACGCTGTCTCGCTACGCTGTTCTCGGTTGGAGACACGTTTCTGCTCTTTGATACAGTCAACAAATGCAATGACATCATTAAAGTTAAGGATGATTCGCCCTCTTATCTGCCGACAAGACTGTAAGTTGAGTTTGATGAACAATTTCTATATTAAAACATGGCCAATGAGTCAAAGAAATTGTAAACAACATAAAAAATACGAAAGTGAAATAAGTTAATTTGTATATTTGTTATTTGGAAATTATCTAAAGCGGTATTAGAAATTATAGCTACCTGACAAGTCTTTTTGGTGTTAATACTTAACATTCAATTTATCTAAATACATATATCCGTGGACGGACAATCAAGGGAAAGGCCTAGATCTTATTAATTGTTTCATCATTCTTGTTCTTTCTTTTTAGAGCGGCGATATGTTGCCTCGGAAGTATGTACGAGAAGCTAGGACGGATGATGGGTCGCTCGTACGAGGAGACGGTGACCACTCTGGTGCGATCGCTCAAGAGTGCCGAGTCACAGACAAGACTTGAAATTATGAATACGTTAGAAAAGGTAGTTGAAAAAAAAATTTTGGAAAGCCAGATTTAAAAAAACATAACAGGCATGAACACTTTGTAACTTAAATTTCTCATATTTAGCTTGGTTGCCTAATATCACTTATTTTTAAATACATTTTTCACTCTGTCTAGTAGAATAATTAAAGTTTTTAATATTCATCAGCACCCGTTGTTGCTAGTACATTAATAAATAAATAATAATAATAATTCACATGCTCAATTAGATGTCAATTATCAATCGCTTAGTTATCCATTATTACTGAAAAAGGATAAAAAAGATACATACGGTCGATGATCAAACACAACCAGATTTGCGTGGGCATGGGCACGGCGGCGGGCACAGCGCTGCGTGAGGTGTCGCGGTGCGCGCGCGCGGCGTTGCTGAGCGAGCGCGCGGCGCCGGTGCGCGCGGCCGCAGCTGGCGCGCTGCGTCGTGTGCTGCCGCTCCTGCGGCTGACGCCTGCTGACGTTGATGCTATTGCTGCTGCTTGCCTACGGGCTGCGCATCCTAGTGACTATGCTCTAAGGTTACCAACGTTATGTTTCATTGGATTAAGACTGTATCGCCACATGCCATCGGGTGGTATCCTTGTCAAGCGCTAACTTTTTTAAATAAAAACAATGTCCAGTCAATTATATAAAATAGTTGGGGTAATTAAAAGTAAATGTTAAATAAATTGCATGAGTCAATAGTGTATTTAAGTAAAATATCGATTTTATTCAGACATTAATGTAGAGAGTCGAAGTAATAGTGCAAACAATAGCGTTAAGACTTTGATTAAACTACAAAAAGCAACGCAATTATTACAACACTAACTGTAATTTGTATGTTTACTTAGTAATAAACAGTAATACAATGTATATTTAGTTGTTACGCCTGGAGTACGTTTCCACGTCGCATTGTACAAAGTTTAAATACGAGAAAATAATGCTCTTATCGCTTCCGTCATTCTATTAATGTGCCAAATTAATGAAAATTTAAAAAATATTTGTCTTTAATTATTTTGTAAAATAATTTATGCAGATGTGCGGTTGCCGATCTTCTGGGCGCATTGATAGCTACTACACAGGCGGGTGAAGTGAACAACTTGAATACTAAAACAAAGATTGGCATGCAGTCAGGTAATATAAACGAGGAATACAATAAAGACCTAAGACTTTAAAGTAACTCATAAGATTTACGTCATTATTGTATTCCATTATCGATATTTTAACTCCGATTAGGGAAACGGGCTAATTCATACATTAAATTATTTTAATAAAAGTACTATCATTTGTTCATTTTATATAGTATTTCAAATTATATGAGATAATCCATACTAATAATAAAGAGAAAAGATTTGTATGTTTGTAATGAATAAACTCATAAAGCAATGATCCGATTTTAAAAATTCTAGATTAGAATGCCACTGAGTGACATAGGCTATATAAATATCTAAAAAAAATGTATAATATATAAAGAACCAGTAAGTAAGTAATAATGATGAACCAGTGGGCGCTCGGACACTATGAAAATGTATTAAATTAACCATATCATATATTCGCAAGTAATTCACATATGGCATAGGGCAGCATTTTGACCACCACTAACCACCACGACCACGCGGACGTAGTCGCAGGCAAAAGGTAGTCATTTTATAAAGGAAATAAGTTAAGTTCTATAACGACAGAAGTAGCTTCACCGCGATTGGTACGTTGGGTGAAGAACGTCGCCTATTGGATACACTCCATTCTTACTACCTCTCTACCTCGCTCTGTTTTGCTCATTTGTTCACACGATTCTTGACACTTAGTATAACTACAATTATTTTAATAAAATTTTCATTTTAAATTAGTTAATGTAGAAATACTCATATTCATCCAAAATGGCTATTTTCAGCTGGATAAAATCTTAATTTATTTTATTCACAGTACAACAAAACAAAAAGGATCCTCCAAAAAACGTGATTTCCTTGGATGAGGCTTTGAATCTGTTGATGGGAGCATTCTTGCGGGGGGGCACCTCTTTCCTGAAAGGGGAGATTATCAAGTCAGGCTCGGGAGTTAATAGGGAAGTTCGAGTTTGTGTGACGCATGTAAGCATAAAACGTTTTTTGGCATCATCTTTGCTTAATTTTTTTTATTATCAGGGTCCATGATAGCCTCTTAGTTTGAACGTTGGCCTCTCGAACGTTGGTCCTGGGTCCAAATCCTGCAGCACGCATCTCTAATTTTCAGAAGTCTATTATCATTTGTAATGGTGAAGAAAAACATTCTGAGGAAACCTGCACACCAGAGAGT
Source organism: Asbolis capucinus (assembly GCA_018249125.1). Classification (NCBI taxonomy): domain Eukaryota; kingdom Metazoa; phylum Arthropoda; class Insecta; order Lepidoptera; family Hesperiidae; genus Asbolis; species Asbolis capucinus. Next base: position 43,195 of record DWJZ01000017.1, read on the forward strand.
TCTCCATGACTTTCTCAACAGTGTGTGAAGTCCTCTGTCCTGTACCTCTCACATTGTGAGTGGAGATCCGAACCCAGTAGTGGGACAGTAATGGGGGTTGCAATGAAGATTATGAAATAACATTTTTATTTTTGACTAAAAACTTCTTTTCTTAGCTAGATGTTATATTTAATTCCCAGGCATATGTGACGTTCGTTCAAAACATGGGCGGAGTGTGGTTGGAGCGGAATATGACTACTTTCCTGACGCATGTGCTGGATCTGGTCGCCAACCCCAAGGCTGCTAGCTCCCACGTCGATGCCGTTTATTCTAGGTAATTTAATAACTTTTACTACATTCAATGACAATTAAATCACTCCTTAGTACATAATTTGTATAGAGATTTTGAATAGAATTAATTGACTTATATAGAATTGTGTAACTTTGAAAAAAGTCATTGTAATAATTCTAGTAGTAGAATCCCAAAGGGAAAAGTGAATAATACATAGAATAATTGTTGTTTATTTTGAACTTTTGCCATATCAGGTTTTTAATATAACAAAATAATATTAGTTTTATGTGTTATCCAGTTTTCGTTTTCTCTGGTACTGGTACGCATATTATCTTAAGCGTACATAATTATAATATTTTTTATCGCCTATTACAGGAAATGTATAAATTATATCCTGAGGAACACGCTGGGAAAAATGTTGGGGGAGAAAGCACAAGCCTCAGCGTGCAAGGAGATCATACAGATAGTTGCCAAGCAAATGAATAGTATTGATTTTAACCCTGAAAATGCTAAAGATTGTAACCAGGTAAGAACAATTCTATGTATGTATGTTATGATTACGTACATATGCTAGAATGTATGATATGATTTTAGAATAGGCTTTTATTACATTAGTGCAATTTACCATCAAAGATTTACCCTGCTTACCATCAGATGGCTTTGTAGTCAAGCGCTAAAATATTAAATATAAAGAAATAAAACTAGCCATGGATTATCTTCAGGAAGTTAAAATGACGAAGACATTGTTTTATAAGTTTTGTATACCGTTACGTTATAATATAAAACGTTTACGCGACGATAAAAAGCCTTTTAATAATTTATGCCATTAATCTATATCTATACTAATAATAAAACAGTAACGGTACATTCTGTACATTAAATGTTTCTGAAAATTTTGATGCAAGGTGGCTTTCTTATCGATATAGAGACCAAAACATTTTTTTATGATTTATTGTCTGTCTTTCTGTTCTGAGTTTGACGCAAAAACCACTGGACAGAATTAGATGAAACTTGGCATAATCAAAGTTTAAAACCCGACAATGGTTATAGGATAGGTTTTATCCCAGGAAATAGCGTTATTCCCGCAGGTTAAAATTGGTATGGCAACTCCGAAACCAATGGATCAATTTAAATGAAATTTAGTATATTTATAGCTTATGTAAGGACAACGAATATAGGATACTTTTTATGCCAGGAAACTGCTTTGTTCCCGAGGGAAAATAGGTTAAAATTTTTAAGGTAAATCTGAAATCACTGGACCACTTTAGACACAATTGTGCATGTTTGTAGCTTAAATGATAAGAAGGATTATTGGATAATTTTTATCCCATCTTCTTCCGAAGCGAAGCGAAGGCTATACTAGTAATTTTAAATAAAGGCATTTTTCAAGTTTTTTTTTATGTTTTTTGTGTAAAGGATCCCATAATGGATGTTATTAGTAACTTGACAATCAAATTGTATTTATGTTATTTGTAATTTTGTAATTCAGGAAACACTATTCAGTCAGCATCTGCTAGTGTGCGCTCTCACTGAGGCAGGTGAACTGGCGTTACAACTGGGAACTTCAGTCCAGAACCTGGTCTCTGACACGTCGCTCAATATGATCGATACTATATTTACGGTATGTTTATGTGTGATATTATATACGAGACAAATATGTATTTAGTTAGACCGTAATTTTTGTAACTCGAATGTTTAATATACATATCTTTTGTCTTGTTTCTGTGCATCGGAGGGCACTTAAAGCGGAAGGTCACGGTTGGTATCGTTAAAACCATGTAGGAGTCCTTCAGGTGGTATAAAAACTTCAGAGCCTTACGTTGAGCATTAACCCCTCTACCTATTCGCAATGCAGCAGAATGATAGTGTATGCTCTAGAGCACATTCACAAGACTCGTGGGTTATTATTGGGTTATTGCCATATTTAATATTGATGTTGTAGGTGTTGGAGCACCCGTGCGTGGCGGCACGGCTGGCGGCGGCCCGCGGCGCGCGTTGCGTGTGTGTAGCATTGCCCGCGCTTATTACACCTCTGCTCGATCGCTGCGTTGACGCGCTCGACGTGCCACGACCCACCCCGCATCGGATCTCTGGTAACTACCACCCGTGTGTACAGCTAGATTAGTTAGTATTATGTCTATCAATAAAGACTTCAAGACATGTATTCTATTTAACCCTCATGTGTCCGGCATCATCTCTCTATTATACCTTTTAAAAACTGTCAATTAAAACCAACAATATCGCGATTTCATTCATATATCGATTCAAACTTATTTTGTTGCTATTATTTTAATTCCGAGAGCAGAGAGAAAAAGTAAGGCAATTTGCAGACTATGTTTATTGATACGTTATTTACCGCCAGGGAATTATAGAGGTATCAAGTATTATCAGTTTTATCGGATACTAGATGACTAAATCTGAATCACACTTAATTTTGAATCACACTTGAGACTATGAAGGTTGTACAAGGACTTGTTGTCGTAAGCATTTTTCGTTACATGTTTATAATACGATAATGCAGGATACTCAGCGGCTCTGTCAGCGATACTGGGCGCGGTGCGCCTTTCACCGCTCGGCGTGCCGCACGGGCGTGGCAAGGTGTCGTTCAACGCGGCCGAGCAGCTGCTGCGGTCCGCCGGCCAGAGCAGCCGGCTCACCGCCGCCAGGACCAACGCTGGCTGGCTCATCGTCGCTGCAATCTGTACACTGGGTAAATTTATGTTGACATAACCTCAAAACTTTAATTTGCCGTATAGTCCACTTTATTCAACTCGAAGGAAAAAAGAAAAATATTTATTTCGCCGTAAAATTGATACATTACAAAATTAATAACGTAATAAAAATAATATTATAATAAATATACAGAATAGTACAAAAAAAATGCGTGCAAAAGTCGGTTAAAGTTAAACACAATAATATTAATAAGGTTAAAATTTGCATGCTAACAAAAACAATACTAAAATAAACTATAAGTTACTACCTTGAGGCGTATTTTGTTTATAATATAATGCTCTTATATTATATTAAAAACTCCGATTATATAGTGTTTATTTACTGCTTATAAGTGAAATTATATTTCTTTAGGTGTGCCCGTGGTCCGTGGTTTGTTGCCACGGATGTTGCTGTTGTGGAGGAACAGCTTCCCACGGTCGGCCAAGGAGCTTGAGTCAGAAAAAGCTCGGGGAGACGCTTTCACCTGGCAGGTAATATAATAATAGTGTATAGTATTTATTGCTGTACTTTTGTGTCATTTTATTTATTAATAGATAGTAAAAATCTTTTTTGCACACTTATGTCTGTTTGTGTTATCAAGTTTTTTTATTTACAATGATGTTTATTTCAGGTTACACTAGAGGGTCGTGCGGGGGCGCTGTCAGCGTTACACAGTCTGTTGGTGCACTGCCCATCGCTGGTCAACAATGACGACACCGCCAAGAGGTTGACTCAACCCATCGATGGAGCTATTGCTGTTCTCACCAAGTATGTACCTCCTAGGCTGAAAATTTTGAATGAATAAAAAATAGCAAAAGGGAAATGTAGCTATGCTATGTACGTTTTGTAATTTTACATACGGAACGTTTGATGAAGTGACGCGGCAGGTGGATCATTTTGAACCCTCTTCTCTTGCCGATCTCCGCAGATATGAGTACGCGAGTAAAACGTGTACAGTTTAGACTGCCAGATCTTAGTACGCTAGTGAAGTCTGTACAGTCGACACAGCACAATTATCTTATAAATGTCCTTGCTTTTTGAGATTTATAAACGTAAAAATAATATTTTGTTAGTGTTGGCGGCGTGGTCCGTAACTACGGAGGTGCGCTGAAGGCTCCCGCGGCGCTGCTCCGGCTGCGGCTGTACCAGGCGTGCGGAGCGCTGGGGCCGGCCGGAGCCGCTCCCGCTGCGCCGCTGCTGCGACTGCTTGCTGCTGAGCTCGCCGGCTCCGCTGACCCTAGCGGCGCCACCGTCGCTACTGGTAACACGCACATTAACTACAATGGCAACATCGCACAATGCGTCACACTATGACGTCATAAGTAAATTTAATTCAGGAGGTAATTTTTAAAAGCGGTCAAATCCAAATAGATTTAAAGTAGGTACACAACATTTTTCTTTACAGATTTCTTCATTCACTTTATACCGTTCATAACTCCAGCCTTAAAAGATAAACTAACCTTAGTTTCAAAATATGATCAGTTTCTTGAAAAACAAACGGTTACATTCTCATGATTGTTTGTCTTGGATGACTAAGACAAAACAAATAACTCATCTTTAACGATTAAGAACAAATATACATATGTCACAAATATATTTGCTGCAGCCGCGAATCATTGCTGGACCACAAAAGAAACTACGGACAAATTATGAACACAACAGTCGTCAAAACATTATTTTACCATGACTCTGGTTTTTCATATTATACATGGAATACATATACCATATTTTTATTTTATTTATTTTCTTTTAACATATTCAGGTATGCTGAGGAGTGCAATGCATCCTCGCGATACTATATTGCTGGGTGAAGAAGGATGGATATATGATACAGACCATGCAGAAATTGAGGAACAGGTGAAGTAATAGTATTTGGAATTGGGTTACATTGTGACAGCCCAGTTGGTCTAGCGGGTAGTGAACCTGACTGCTACACCGAAGGTCGTGGGTTCGATTCCCACCCAGGTCAAACTGGAACCTTACTGTTATATATATTTATATATATATGTATATGTTGCTAGGAAACGCTTAAGCATTTTTAAACATTGAAACAATTTTTTTTTCGAACTGTGACCGAAGTGTACGTACGGGCTAACGACTTTACAAATATACTTATATATTCGTAAGTATTGTAGGGTACCGCAAGCAGAATAATTGCTTTTTAATTTAATGTAAAATTAAGTGTCGTCCGCGTCGTGTGTACTCAAAGCTAGCTACATTCAATAAACTATTTCTAGTACATAGTTTGTAATTAGCCTTCAACTAGCAATTCTTACAGTGTAAGTAAAATATAATTTCAGCTGATATCCCCGTTGAGCGCGACGGGCTCGGGCGCTTTAGAGCACGACCCGTGTGGGCTGTTCGTGTCGCGCGCGGCCGCGCAGCCGCTCGGCGTCGCTGTCATCGACGCCGCTGTCGCTCTCTTCCCGCTCATCTTCTCCAAGGCCGCTAATAAACATCGGTAAATAGTTCTTGACTGTACATTTCTAGATGATCAAGTTTAGAAATGCACCTCAAGGTCACCCATGCACGGTGAAAATTCGATCCGGAATTTTTCCCATATAAACTTGCCGATTTCGTATGTAAAAAATTCCAGATCGAGTTTATACAGAGTATAGTAAAATGTATTCATTATTTTGTTTTTGTACAACCAAGGGCTTCTTTTTACCCTGACATGAATCCTTTTCATAGGCTGATCGTTTTGTGTTTATGCGTTCACCTGTAAAATTTAGTTATGAGTTATTATGTTATTATTAAGTTTTAAAAATTGTGACGTCGCACAGTCGGAAAAATCAAGGTTAAGAGCATTTATGTTTAGTCTCGAAAATGTAACGAGAGAAGTTAAATAAGCAAATTATTTCAACGTAAAATAATTATTGAGTTTTTTGTCTTAGTCAACAAATGCTGGAACACTTTGCGGAGTGCGTCAAGATGTCGAAGGGGTCACGTCAGGAGGCCATACAGATCAACATCTATACTGGTCTTCTACTGGCGCTGCGGACTCTCGCCGAACAGAAGAGCTCCTTGGGACAAGACGCCGTGAAGACTATCGCAACAGATTTGATTATTGTGAGTCATTTACTTAATCTTTATATTTATTTGTTTGAGAAGTTTCTTTCGTTGATTCTTCGCCTTAATATTAATGCATCTTTCAGGGATATATTAAGTATTTTACTTATTATTTACTTATTATCTGAGATTTGAGTTTATAGTGCTCTAATAGCTATTTAGCTTAATATTTCATTTCACATGTGTAAGCTTGAAATAAAATTTAATATATAACATTCCTGTCATAAAGTTTGGCGTGAACTATACCCGATAGTAGCGAAGTTGCGATTTGTTTATATTTTTTAAAACTCATACCCCCGCACTAGGATTCTCCATGTCGCAGATGGCATGGACAACACATATAACACAAACACACAACCATGAGCCATACAGTAATGATATTGTAAAAACATGACAGGCCGGGCTGTCATCGAACAGCAGTACAGTCCGCGCGGCTGCGGCATCGTGTGCAGGCCGGCTATGCGGGTGTATCAGCGAGGCTGAGAGCCAGGCGCTGAGCGACCGTGTGATGTCGCTGGCGCGCAGCGCAACAGCTCGGGGCGCGCGCGCTGCGGCCGCGGCGGCGGTGGGCGCAGTGCAGCGTGCGCGTGGTGCCGCGTCGAGTGCAGCCGCGTTGCCTGTACTGCGCGCGCTGGCGCAGGACACCGCTGCGGTCGAAGTGCAAGTTGGTATTTGTATGTTTTTTTATAGTCCATGATAGGTCTATTGAAATATTAGAACATAGCATCGATTGATTGTTTAATATTATTTATTGCTATTAATCTTTGACTCATTCATATACTTTGATTAATTGTGTTGATTACGTTGGCTTCAATTCATTGATGGGCCACTATTAAGTACGGGTCTCTCCTCATACTGAGGAGGCCTAGAGTATACTCCACCACTGTACTCCAATGCGTATTAATGATTGATTTGGTTAATTAATACATAACACATTTTTTCTTCCAGGTGTGGTCACTCCATGCTCTGTCGGTGCTGGTTGACGCGTCAGGGCCAATGTTCCGCAGCCACGTCGACTCAACTCTCAATCTGGCGTTAAAGTTGCTGTTCACATCACCATCCTTCTTGGAGGACTTGCATAGGAGTATTGGAAGACTGCTGTCCGCTTTGATCACTGTTGTTGGACCCGAGTTACAAGGTACACTTTGATAATGTGCTAAAATTCTGTATTACGTGGTAACTACGTCTTGTCTCAGGTCGGAGTCTTATATCTATCAGACTGAGATTAGCCATTGCATCCTCACATTGTAAACTATTGTCAAGTCATAGCTCAGAGGTCATAAACTTTGGCGGTCGTAGTAACATTGTGAAGGAGCTCTGCGTTTAAATTTGCATGAAATGGCCATAAAGTTTGGTGTAAACAATAATTGTAAATAGTACCTTATTAATGTTCTATTTGTATAAAACGGCTAAAATATGGACGAAAAAACTTACTTTGCAAATAGTACTTCGTATATGTTTCAGTTGTATAAAAGTACCAGTTAAGTGTTTCTATTGTATAGGCGTGGAACAACATTGTAATAGTAGCTTATTAGTACATCAATTGTCAGTGTGTGGCGGGGCGGCGGTGGGACGTTTCATATGCGCGTGCGCGGCGTTGCACGAAGGCGGCGGCGGTGGAGCGCGCGCAGAGGCCATCGGTTGTCTCCAGCAGCTGCAGATGTTCGCGCCCAAACACATCAATCTGCATACGCTCGTACCGCATTTATGCGTGAGTGCCATGTGCTACTTTTTTAAATTAAAAATTTTACTTGCATTTTTGACGGCGTGGTCATGGGGTCAGTGGTTAATTACAATGAGTTTATGACATATGACATGTTCCATTACCTGAACAAGTAACAGATCCAATAGCATTTGTGTTTTTTAAATAAATATAAAGTAACATTCAAATTATGAACAAATGTCATATAATTGATAATTAAATATAAAATCAATAAATTACATAAGACAAAGAAGTTCGACCACAAACACAGATACGACATTCTTATATTTTATTATTTAAATGTTATGAATATTGACTAAATGTTTGGTATAAAAGCGCGACTTATCGAGCCCCGAGCTGGCGGTGCGTCGTGCGGCGCTGTGCTGCCTGAGGCAGCTGTCCCAGAAGGAAGCGGCCGAGGTGTGCAAGTACGCGCTCATCGCCAAGGATCACGTGCCCGCTAAACCTTATTGTGGTACGTACACTATGAATACGATTTTATAGTAAATTCGTAGGCTAATGTTTGGATAAGATTCTGTATAGAATATTTAAGCTATAAAACAGAATACTTGACAATCTCTCCAATCAGTATGGAGTAGGAGAGTCAGGACCACGTAAAAAGGTCACCGTAATAAAAGTCTGAGAATCGCGGAAATTATGATGTTTATTAAAATGGTTTACAACGGAACCCAAATGGTGTTGAATATTATGGGAGCGGTCACTCCGATGGTTATTGGCGAACTCACGTAGTTCAACAAAAAAATACTTATATACTACAAGTTATTGAAAATTATTGCTGAACTATTCGATCGCGAAGCGCTCGAACACAAATGACCATGGAAATTATACTTTATCATACAGGCGTGGTGATAACCGAAACGGGCCTCCCTGGCGCTTTATTTGCGTATCTGGACACGGAGCGCGACCGCACCGCGCTGTCTCACGCGCGTGACACACTAACTTGCTGCCTGCTGGCAGCGGCCGCCGCGCGCGCCGTGCGCGATTGGCTCGTGCTCGCTAAAAGAGTGCTTACTATACGGTTGGGTGAGTATAATATGATTGAATTCAAATTAATATAAATAAATAAACACACAAATTCATACAAATTCTGAGGAGTTTCTTTTTCTTCTCTTTGTTGTAGCATATTTACCTTTTTCTTCACGAGGTAGATTCCAAAAAAATTACGTCCATAAGTGTTTTGAAAACCTATACCTACGTGAAATAAATGATTTGACTCTGACATAACCAAATAAAACCTCTTTTGTGTTAACCCTCACGTTAAATTATAGTTCCATATGTAAAGGTATTAAATTTGGTTAAAAAAATACGGCGTTTGCTATTCTGCATTAAAATTTTATGCCCATACATTTTGAATTCATGACTAGCGTTAACGGTGACAGAAGAGAGATTTGTCCCAAGAGCCCGTTCTATAAAAATATTGGTTACGTACGTTTCATATTCAGTTTTTATATATTGTGCAGACGAGTTTTTTTGACAGAGATCATTTTTTGTCGTCGCTTCTATTGTAATGCTAATTAGCTCTATTTTTTGTACAATTAGAGCATCATGTAATGCTGAAGTGCGTCACAATTTTAATGTTGTGTGCGCTAGACTCCATAGTCTAAACCATTACACTGGGTATTTATATAGATTTATATTTTTTCAGAGGACAACAATAATCCTGAGACTGATTTCGATGTGGAAGGCGACGACGATCAAGCGGAGTTCCATGCGGAGTCTGAACAATCTACACACCCCGCTGTACAGTCTCGGTGGCCTACCAGGGTTTGTACGAGTACAGTATTGTTAGACGATGATAGCCCACTGGAATAAGTTTGTGTCGTCCCAACCAATCCAACTTGTAATAACGTGATGGCACATGCTTTTGAGTTCCTCTGCTATGAGCTGTGAGTTAGGTGAAGTATATTAAATTATTATAAAACCTAAGACTTATAGACTTTGCAGCTGTTGACGTAATATTTGCCCTTATAAGGGAAATAATTAAGGCGTAACTCTTATGAGTATATGTGGTGAGGCATCAAAGTCTTGTATTTCTTATTTAATAATAATTTCCTTCCTTTATAAATACGCAATTAGAGCAACTTCAATTTCTCACGATCTGCTAAAAGAGTTCCGCCCTTATTGTTTTCTGTCGTCGAATATATTTAAACACTTCTCTGCAACAAAATGAATTGTATAGTTTTAGTGAACACAAATACTACAGCTGAATTGTCTTTGGACAATAGATTTAGTATATTATATAGTATAATTTTTGTATTAGGTGTTTGCAATGGAGTGTATTCAGAAGATAATGGGAGCGTGCGAGGCTACCGGCGACAGTGCGCACTTCGATCTAATCAAGGCTAAAGAAAAACTCGAAGAAGATCCAAATGGTGGGTATTTTTCTCTTACTCTACTGTTACTGATATCTCGTATTTACATGTGGTATTCTAAAGAATTTGTAAATGAACATTATAACACAAATAAACTCGGGTACATGTTAAGATTCTAGTGGGTTATTCTACATTCTCTCTCTAGCAGCGAACAGCACATTTTATTTACTTCTACATCTAAGAGATGGCACTGTATCAAGTTTCATCTCTTTCGACTCGCGCACTTCAAATTAATAAAAAAAAGCGCTGTATTATGTTGATTAAGAATGTTTGTGGGCTCACGTTGCAATGTTGTATGAATTTAATGGTTATTGGGTTTTATTATTGCACTTTTGCTGTAATTTGAAGTAAAAAGCACACGTGTGTAATGTATGATGGGATTATGGCCATGTGAAATAAAATGCACTTTACAAGAAAGTGTGTGGTTATCATACCATTTCCCTACTAGCTATCTTATGTTTTGAAATAGGGAATATTATTATAAGTACATAAATTTATGCCTATTCAAATCGATTTTTTTTTCAGGTGATTACTTGTCTCTTCATCTGTCAGACCTAGTTCGTATGGCATTTGTGGGGGCGACAGGTGAGTCAGATGCCTTGAGGCTCTGCGGGCTGAAGACATTACAGATGATCATTCAGCAGTATGCCCGGGCTCCTGAGCCTGACTTCCCTGGACACTTGCTTTTGGAACAATATCAGGCCCAGGTACGCTATCCATGAAAAGATTGTTATCTTTGCGAGACAGTTGAAGTTGTTTATCGTAGTGTTTGTTATTTTTTTTGTATAGCTTTATCTTATTTTTGAGAATCGTTCCTAGAAGGAATACGTATAGTACCTTTTTGATGGTAGTTTTTGTAGATCTTAAATCGTAGACGGGAACAGGATGGAGAGAGCAACCATAGTTCGTTAGGACGTTTACAAAATATGTTATTCCAGACTATAATTTATCATCATTCAGCCACCCATCTTTACAAATTTTCGCCTTTATAATATGCAACTATAGGCTAGTACTACGCACGCGGTGTGTGTATAATGTTAAGGTCATTTGGTAAAATGTTTTGTTTGAAATAGGCCTATGTGGGCCCTATCAGTAGAGACTCGATTAACCGAATCGATTGTGGTCATTAGGTATTCGATTAATCGAATTTACGAAGAAAAGCGTTTAATGTGTATTTGTAAGAGTAACACGCAATGTTGGGTAATTAAAAAAAAAAAGTTGTTTATTAAACAAAAATAAATAGTTGTTATTTAACTTGTTGAAAACACTTATCTGAGTGGAAATCCGGGTAATCGAAATATTGGCAAGAAAATCAAGTTTCCTCTGTGCTAATACCCTCGCTATTATCTATATAATTGTTGTCAATTGATTGAAATAAAAGTAATTTGTTGTCACAATAATATTGAAATATACGTAATATATGTAGTGTGGTATGTGTTGCAGGTGGGTGCGGCAGTGCGACCAGCGTTCTCCGGCGATACGGCCTCGCATGTGACTGCGGCCGCTTGTGACGTGTGCTCTGCGTGGATTGGCTGCGGCGTCGCCAGGGACATCAATGACTTGAGGAGGTATGGAGATAGTACGATTATGATTTTTCGGAGGATTTCCATTTACTACCTGTACCTACGTAGAAAAGGTTAGATTTATAGAGTTTTGAATTTTTTCAAAGAAAGAAATATTTATTTCGACCCTAATGAGGCAAAAAATATAATAAACAAAAACATATAAAAAATATAAAATTAATAAAAGAATAAGCGCCGAAAAAGGCCACATTTAGCTTAAACGTCATGAGCCACCAATGATCCACGTCTGCTGGTTTTCAGTATAAACCCTTCTTTATAGGCATAGTTTGAACAAGAGAAAAGAAAAAATACACCTTTAACATATTAAAATAAAAATGTAATTATGTATCTATAATATCACACAGGTACTATTAATTGAACACAATATTAATTGATATATTACTTATTAATATATTTCACAGTGCCTTTATAAATGAATACGAAATACTGTATGTTGGCTAAATAAAAATATGATTTATATGTACATAAAAATACTGCATAAATAAATACAAATTTTTTACGACGTGTATATGTACTGAAATAGAATATGGTGGTGTATGGTGGGTGAGGGGTACTTATCAAACAATAATGGCGTAACTATAGAAAGTCTCATAGGAGTTATGTCCTTATTGTTTTCCGTATAACAGTGCAAGTTGTATAAGTTGTATAAATTTCCGTTGTCGATAACTTTTTAAATATTTCCCTTAATTACTTTACGGAGTTACAGTTATAGTATATTATAATTTGCTATGTAAATGTAATGTAACATATTTTGCAGGGTCCATCAGCTGTTGGTTAGCAGCTTGGACAAGCTGAACAAGAAGGGCAACACCACATTGATCTACAACGAGAGTATGGCCACCCTCGAGAAGCTTTCTATTCTCAAAGCGTGGGCTGAAGTGAGTACATACAATTTTCAATTTACTAACAGTTACAGATAATACTTTACCAGTCATCAATAATACACTTTACATTACCATATCTACATCAATAATACATATAGTAAAATTGTGATGACTCATCGTCTGTTCACAGATAAGACTTGAGTAAATCCTGTTAGTCTGTAATCCATTACATTTGTTGTGTTCATTTCAATGAATTTTGTTAGTTCGAAATTGTTTATTCCTTTTTGGAGGTTGTTACGATTCATTTATTTTTATAAACAAGATATGTTTATTAGTGTTGATTGAGAATTGATTGACGTCTGTGAACATTATATTTAGGTATACATAGTGGCGATGGTGAGCAACGACAGTGCTCCGGGAAGCTACGTCAAGAAACTCCACACGGACACAAAATCCTTAAGCAGTTCCGTTGAACTAGCAAAATGGCGCACTCAAGTGATGCAAAACAATAATGAGATAGATAACGCTAGTCCGGAAGTTGGAGAAGACGAGGAATATGGGGAATTCGAGTCCAAGGGCGAGAGCTTGTTGAAGTTGGTGGAACCAGAGCTGGAGAATCTCGGTGAAAACTGGTTGGCGGCGCTGAAGGATCACGCGTTGCTGAGCTTACCACCTGGTATGTTTGTGTGTGATGGACGATATAATATTTTTTATGTAACCCATAGACTAACTAAATAGACGAACCACCACGAGTGAGTAACAATATCTTCTTTACGTAAAACCTACATGCTAAAAAGAGATTATAATACTATAAAGCAAATTATCATCTGTTACTGATTTACTTGTGAAAATAACGCTGTCTTAAAAGGCTCCTCATTGAATTTATAAAATCTTTAGTCTTTTTAGGAGCTTAATGGGTTTAAAGAGCTTATCAAGGCATTATTTTAATATTAGTAGTTTAAAATTTTTTCCTATTTGTCACATGCACGCGCAAAGCTAGTCACCTAGGTCGATGCTAAGCAAGCAGTGTCATTTTCAGCGATCCCGAGTGTGTGGAAAAACCTCGTGTGACACGCGTGTGCATTGATCATTCGAATTTTTTATTTGTCTAAGTTTTTATGCGGCCCGTTGGCCTCCGACATGGTTTAACGATTACTATCTTATGACAATAACCGGGACCGACGGCTTTACGTGCCCTCCGAAACACGGAAGCGTTCGTGCAACTACTCATCCTAATACCGGTCACTCATCCTCCTACCGACCGCGCCCTCTGTTGTTTAACTTTTTCGATCGGTTACAATCGAAACAAGTTGCCGGGCTGTAAACGCTCTATAAAGAACATTATTCCACCAGAATTTGCTTCCCAACTGCCGCACGGGGGCGGTGCGTTCTACTCTGCGGAGACAGCGGAGGGTTCGCGTGAACACTACGCGCGCGCGTGGCCGTCACTGCTGTACGCCGCCTCGCTGCGGTTCAATGCTAATATCAACGACGTCGCCAAGGACGATGGGAATGGTAAGATATGTGTTTATTAGTTGCTTATCCCCTGAAGCCATCGTGGGACTTGAATAATGGGTTAGTTTATCTATCATTGTAACATTTTTAATCTAAACCATAAATTTGTTTAGTTAATTCAGTCTTTTAATACAGAAAAAACGGATAATCGGGCTGCGAAGAATGAGAATGGCAACTTCGAATTCTTTGAGCCGGTCGATGAGAGATTCCACCTTCTGTTTGGTAAGTGATTGTTTATGTTCTATAGATTTTGATCATCTCGTTTAAATGCAGAATTGGAATAGTCTTGTAAAGTAGTAGCAGAGGTTTAGTCATATAATAGCCATAGAGTGAAAAACTCTATGCCGCCCGAAGGGCTTTGGCATGGCATAACGTGGGTTAGCCAATAAACTTCCCAACAAACCGCGCTAAAGCGTGGTGGAGTATGTTATAGACATACTCAGTTATGAGGAGGGGCTCATGGACTCCTAATGGTTTGAAACATAAAAACCTAATGTTTTTAGGTATTTGCATGGAAGCTCTGTGCGCTCAGCGAGATATGAGCGTTGAGAATACTATCTCTGTTCTGCTGTCGTTGGTGACGCTGCTCGACGCACATGGCAACCGCGCGCGGCTTCTGAAGGATAGGTGAGTGGTCGGCAACGGTAGGTGACGCGTCGGTGATTCTATTGAAAGAAAGATAAAGAAAAGTATTTAGTCACCAACAATTGTACAAGAAATAAATCACAAAAAAGCAATAAATGTTCTTATCGCAATTGTATACGAGGGATTCTGCAGTATACGTAACAGAGGTTATCAGTCGTCCTCAACATTGTGATAGATAGAGACTGTAAACTGAAGTGATGAATTTTAATGTTGGCAATATTTTGGTAATATATTGAGCACAAATGGTAAGACCTACCATCGTAATACCTATCTTCTGTGTAATAAATTATGATAATATACTGTTGTGTATGTGTGTGCCAGGGCGTTGGCCATCGAGCTGTGTCAGATCATCCACCGTACGGCGCTGACGCAGCCCAGCGTGGAGGCGTTGCTGCTGGCTGCCGACGTGCTGCAGCTTGTCATCCTCGGCGCCAGGGAACACCTGCATGCTAACATGCAGGCCAAGATAAAAGGTTATCCGGCATATTTATCGATATAGACTCGCTACATTGTTATTTGTTTAAATATTATTAAAATTGTGTTAAATGTTTATGGCATTTTTTTCGTTTCAGAGCTAGCACCCGACGAATCTACCGATGGCAGTATACCTCAGTCAGTTCTCGAAGTGGTACATACCCTGGGGGAGGGTGGCCCCACTGGCGACCTGCCCCCGGGAAAATCGTTGGTCTTCGCCTGTTTGGAAGTATGCGTGTGTTTGGTCGTACGGCGGCTGCCTGCACTCAGTCCACTGAAGCAGGAGGGGACCGTGGGAGTCATTGGGGTCCGCAAGGGACTGGGGGTTCATGGGGACACGCTGCTGGTGAAGAGCTTGGCTTGCATGTCGGAGTTGACAACGCTCACTAGTCCGCAAGGTAGGTTTTATTAGTACATAGTCACATAAATAGAGGATTATTTTGTTCTTATACTATTATTAATATCACGAGATTTAAAAGTGTGCCGTTAATCAAAAAATATTAAAATTAAATACGAGGTGGCATTCTTAACACGAGTCGTAGGTAAGCGCGATTGGAAAATGAAAGGCGCCTGTCATACGACGTTTTTCAATACATTTTCATATTAAGTATAACATAATGCTCTGTTTTACATTATATAGATTATGTATTAAGGAAAAAGTAATTTTTATATCTTCCAGGTGCGTTATCCCTGCTGCCAACGATCCTGTACTTGGCAACGGAGATCTTGCGCGAGAGCCGCGGCGCTACGACCGTGGCTGACGCGGGCGTGCTGCTGCTGCAGCAGGCGGCCGAATGCCGGGCCGCGCGCCTGCTGCAGGACACGCGCGCGCAGCACGAGTTGCTGTTGCAGAGCGCGCTCGCTGAGCTCGTTGAACGCGTGCGGG
Organism: Asbolis capucinus; assembly: GCA_018249125.1. Classification (NCBI taxonomy): domain Eukaryota; kingdom Metazoa; phylum Arthropoda; class Insecta; order Lepidoptera; family Hesperiidae; genus Asbolis; species Asbolis capucinus. The sequence goes on from DWJZ01000017.1 coordinate 59,269, forward strand.
CTGGTACTGACCTTATATTGTCCCGCTAGGCTGGCGCCTATTGATACATCTGGCAGTTTCTCGCGATATCGCCGCGACGATGCGACATTGGAGGATGTTATTTCTGTTTTTAATTTCTATACAGTCTTCATCGATTTAGCCACTGGTCATCGAGAATTACAGAATAGCGTTGGGTGAATATTGTTTTGGTAACACTTGTTGATTGTCATCATAATTGTTATAACTATGTTTATATGTTTTAATAATAAATTATAAGTTCTAATTAAATGTAATCGTTTCAGAAGAACCTGATCAGCGTATAGACGCGGTGACGGGTGCGCGTGGCATGGCGGCCGTGGTTGCGCGTGCGGCCGCCGCACCGCCGCTGCACTACCCCTGCATTAACCATTTCCGGCAGTGTCTCGACACCAGGGATAACGATGTAAGATAAACAGAATTAAGTTTAATACAAAAATATTAAATAATGTACATGTACGTACACACACGTGCGAACACATATATTAATAGACGCACTTACATAAGCACTCATACACGCGCACTTTCACTCTCAAGCATATCGCACACACAAACAGATACAGTTTCCCTTTACCTATTCCTTAGAAATAAGTAAAGCCGATGTTTGTAGACATGAAAAAAGGTCATAAAGTCAAAATGTACTGTAGCTAAGTAATTGGGGTATTCCGGTC
>DWJZ01000018.1:0-59553 GCA_018249125.1 Asbolis capucinus
AGACAACCCAGTTAGCGTGGATCCTCCAGATGGCGCTTGCCCCCTTATCGTTTAGCCAGTGTTGCAGTCTTCTAGTGGTTGTTATCGCGGGAGCATCGCTTGCACCCCGTCTCTCCAAGCGGGGTCGCCTCAGTTGAAGGCTTAGAGGCCATTCGGCCAACGCCAGTCACAGGTGGTGTTTAGTGGGTATGCACCTTGAGTCCCACAAAACCAGTACAGCCTTACTGAGGGTAGTCCTTTCTCTTAGTCTGGACGAAAAAAAAATTACGTTTCTTGTGGTTCTCACGACGACGACACTTGAAATGCGGCCCGCACGGATTTCCTTAAAACATTTCTGGACCTGTACGCCGACCCGTGGGTTATAAAGTCAAATGAAAACGTAATATACTCTTATGTTAAATAATAGCTATTGTTATTACAATTGAGATTTTGCAAAGAATTTTATTTTTCACTGAAACATTTTAATTGAATAATGTTTATTTTGCGTCAGCTTATTTTGCTTATAAGGTCGATTTCACGTGGAATCTTTCGAGGACGAGTTCATATTTTAATTTGTAATCAAAATATTTTTAACTGATAACTATTTTATGATCAGATAATTAGTTAAAAATAACAGAATTTGAATGATATACATATATTAAAAGTATTAATACTTAATACTTAATATTAACATTACTAATATTGCAAATGCGATAGTAACTCTGTCTGGCTGTTACCTATTCATGTCTAAACTACCAAACCGATAAAGATGAAACTTGTGACATTGGTGGAATAAAAGTTGCGGAAAAACATAGGATTTTTTTTATAAAAACAAGCTCAAAAGGGCTGAAAAAGGGGATTTATACTCATCATCGAATATATAAGCATAAATCTTTTTAGTCAAGCCCTAGATGTCGACTGCATGTGTGTGTGTTTGAAGGACCAACGATCAAAAATTTAAGCATAACCGTTTATAGAGATACCAGGAGAGTATGGACCATGGTATATTCCGTTGCATTCACATAGTAATCTCTGACCGGAAAAATCTTGATTAAAAGAACAAAATATAAATATCAAGTGTCATCTGTCAATATCAAAAGTTTCTCATCGCCACCGCAGTTCAGCCATGACTTTGATCTTTTGCAACTGGGTCGAAATATCGGCGCGAAAAACATATATCGTGAATACCCATAACATTGCATAATTTATTCAAATAACTAAAGTACCAACTAAAGTACCAACTAAAGTACCAACTAAAGTATCAACTAAAGTACCAATGAAATTACCAACTAAAGTATCAACTACAGTACCAATGAAATTACCAACTAAAGTATCAACTAAAGTTACAACTAAAGTACCAAGTACAGTACCAACTAAAGTACCAACTAAATTAAAGAATACTTTTCAATATGTCCGCGCTTTACTCTACACGAAACAGATGGCAACCTTTGGGAATAATTAATGTTTAAAACAAAATTATCACGTGTCACACTGTTTCAGTTATAACTGAATAATTCCCAACACAAATTCTTTCTCACAATATAATAATATGAAAATTGTTTTAAATGTCTCTTTGGTATAGACCTCATAGGATCGAGGCCCGACGTCTTGTTTCCATAGTGGGCGATCGAAATGTCTTCAAGTCAAAAGTGTATATTAAATTTTTACCATAGAAGATTTCATCTCCATCTACCATCAAGTGGGATTTCAAGCGAATTATTTAACGTAAAAACAAGTTAAGGGCGCGGGCATTTTCGGTAGGAGGATGGGTGACCGCTAGTGGCAATAAGGTCATGAGCGCTTTTGTTCGTCGGAGGGTACGTGAAGCTGCTGATGGAGATTATTATTGTTAAATATCTATTTTGAAGCCATGATGGTCGCTTTCGTGTTTCATTAAAATAACCTACACTTGGGTCTGGGTTGTTGTCGTTTTATATTAATTGTTATGCTATGTCGGAGGTCTTTGGGCAGCTTAAAAGCTACCGCTTCTGACAATTGGGTTGGCTACTATCTCCTTTACCAATCCACATTGAAGCAGCGCGATAGAGCATGCTATAGGCTACCTCAGGAGACACCTGTGCTGAGCGGGCCATCAAGGATGAAGCCTGCCAGTTTGAGTATGGAAACGTAACAGAAGAATTACTTTAATATACGCGTATATAAAATCAATGTTGGTATCCGATAGTTTCGGTTACGGTTTTGTTGAGTACATCCCTATATGGTATCTGACAATAAATTCAAATACATCCTTTACCCAAACAGCTCATAGGTATCGTTGCGCGACAGTTTTGACTTCTATTTCGATTTATTCGACCAATATTCAAAAATATCCTTTATTTTTAACGCTGATACTGAATTTTGTAGTGTATTTTTGAGGTTGCCGAAAACAGTATTTTCTATTCAGTTGTAACAAAGAGTTTTTGGTTCAATAGAAGAGACACTATCAAAATTCAATATTGGAATGACAATATATAAAATAATTCTGGATGTGATCTCTGTATATTTGGATATGTTATCCATAAAAATAATTTGTTGCATAGGGTGACTGTCTACTTGTTTGTTTATCATAAAATATATATATATATGAGAAATTATTCCTGGAGATTTTTTATGAGAAATAGAAACTGACATTATGATTTTCAAAATTTCTGTCTGTATTAGTCAACGTTAATCTGGACATTGGCTGATATGGTGAAATTGCGTTTTTCAGATATGTATGATCAGAAAACCGGAATTTCTCAAGGCTGATTCAAATTAAATGCGGTTTTAATCGATAAATATAAGATTTGATTAAACATATTTTTAATAAGAATGCAAAAAAATAATAAGAATTCTGTTTATGCCAAAGCAAAGCGAGGACAGTTGCTAGTTAAAAATGGGTTAATGCCAACATATATATGTATGTACATATAAAATATTTTTTTATGAAAGACGTAAAATACCGCATCTTGCAAGATTTAATCCGTACAGACAAACTCACAAACGATCCATTATTGTAAAAAAACTTATATATACATAGCAAATATAAAAAGATCTTATACACAGCAAAATTTAAAAAATAAATTTACGACTTTACTAACCATATTGATTCAAAAAACAAAATTTTGCAAACTGTAATCGTAAACTGAAAATAGAATCTAATTTTTTTGCCAAAAAAAATTTTTGATCGTTAATTCTTCACAGGACGTCACTGTTTGCGTTTTTCAGATATCCCATTTCCGTTCAAATGTATAAACAAATCACATTAGAAATATTTTTATGAACAAAATAAATGTAACGATTTTAACTGCGTACGTTTTTTTATAAAGGAGCATCAAAGAGGACAAAAGTATTGACTAGGGTCCAATAACAAACGACGTCAACTGCTTTACTGGTGTGATTGCGCTCACGCACCAATATGTACAATAATTATCCATAGTAATACAAACAAAAAGAAACAGAGACCGAAAGAAACAGAGATAGATTGAAGTGTGGACTGACTCATAGGTTTTTTATAAACGTACGTACGTTATAATATATCATTAAGTACTATATTCAACTTTGTACCCACTGCCCCGCTAGGAGGTTCGGGTCACCTCTCACAAGTTTCATTATTTTTTTTTACTTAGAATAAGTTAATGCTTCACATCGATCCCATCTGATGGTAAGTGGCGATAATTTCTGTTCACTCTACGCCATGGTCCACCAGACTGGACAAGTGCGATAGACTAAACCTTTGATAACTTTATGGAGAACTCTATGGAGTGCAGGTTTCCTTTTTCCTTTACTGCAGCAAGTGATTAACTTGTGAAATCCCATAACTTTTGAAAATCGTTAGTCTATCACTGCTTTTATTTCAGTTCTACTACATACAACTGTACACAAATTAAAATGCGAAATATTATTACAGTAAATCGATATGTCTGTAATAATAAGCTTGTAAACTGTAATATGAAATTTTTTCTCAACAAAGAAATAGGAAATTCATAAAACTTAAGATGATACTTGAAAAATTGCAGATACTATTTCAGTTAATCCGATTATATCGATATCAGAGCTCTTAAGAGTAGAAGAAATTTTAGAACAAGGTTTATTAAAATATTTAAGAACACTAGCTTTAATTATAGACCGTTAATACAAAGAAATACACTAAGTTTCGTAACTGTATTGTTAACCGTTGAGGAGTTCCCTTCTCTAGAGCCAATCCTGAACGTAGTATGAGGTCATGCTTATCAAAAAAAATGCATTGTAATCAGGGCGGAAGGCTTTTGCAAAATTTCAGCTCCGTAGTGTAAGAGCAAGTGGATCTTATTAAGCTTGCAAAATTTGACCCTTAACAACCAAATATACAAAAATAATATATATACTACCATACTAATATATAAACTGCAAGTTAAAAATAAATAAAAATGAGGAGTTTATTTGCAAAATCACAATCTTAATACAGTGCCAAAGCACTGAAGCGATGATAAGACTTTGTTAACTTATAGTTCACGGTTCTAGAGTACCAGATGTGGAACACTGAAACTCTAAATCGGTATAATTTATAATGAGTGACAATCCGACTTACGATTATTATAACTTATATCGAATTTGAGAGATCCGTCAAACTATTTGATATATTGAATTACTCTAGAACTGGGATGAGCAACCCGCGGCCCGCGGGCCGCATGCCCTGTGAGCATTTTTGAATTCGATTTTTTATGCTTAGGTCAAACACTGTGTTAAAACATAAAATAATACAATATAAAAAGGTTTATGTTACAAAAATTGAGCAAATATATAAAAACTTTACATTACTATGTAAGCAAACCGTGGCCCGCGGGCCGCATGCGGCCCTTTGATCATTTTTAAATTAGATTTTTTTATGCTTAGGTCAAACACTGCGTCCAAACATAAAATAATACAACATAAAAAGGTCTATGTTACAAAAATTGGGCAAATATATAAAAACTTTACATAGTAAGTCTAAAAAATTCAGTAGATTTGATTAACAATAAATATTGTTAATCTATGTGCGGCCAAAATCAATTTAAAATTGGCCCTTCAATTCAAAATGTTGCTCTAGAAGTTTTTCGGTATGATGAGTTATTATAAAGTTAAAATTGAAGATCTGGAGTATCTGATGCGGTTAAGTTTTACGGTTCTAATTCACTCATAAAAACCGGTAACAAACAGAGTTACATACGCATATATTATATTTAGGTATATAATAGGTATTTATTATATTATACCTATTAACGCTGCGGAAATAACTATTATAACATAACAAAATCTGAAAGAGACGATGGATTTGCAGAATTTCGTGGAATCGTTACACCAATACATCGAATTCATTCCATTCAGTATTGATCCGTTGGACATCGTCGCGCGCGCACGTATTCGCGAGTATGTAGACAGAGTGACGTGTTTGTGTTGTGCTATGTGAGTTTGGGTGTATGGAATACAGGATGAAGAGTTTCGTGTGAGTTGCATTTTGTTTTTTAAATTTGGAATATATTGTCAAGTTGCATTTTTGATTACGCTGTAATTTTATTTTAAATTTGTGTTTTTTCTTGAAGTTAATTTGAAAATATTTTTCGTATAAAATTTACAATGATGTTGTCTTATTATAATTTTTTTGATATCTTAAATGCTATTACTGTTATTATGTTTTGAGTTTGTTTTATTTAATTAAAAATGTGTTTTATATCTCTGTAGGTAAATATTCAATATCATACATTGTAATCAAGACAATATTTTTTTTATCCGGAGTTATTTTTCATTCTTTATATTAATTAAGAAGAAACCTAGTTATTATTGTTCTTCGACTTCTTCGTTCCCCCACTGCCCTAAGGTTGACTGGAAGAGAAAGCTTTTAGCATTAATTCCGCCTTTTATTCCAAAATGTATGGTTCAATAAAGAATAAATAAATAAATAAAAATTGTTAGTACAACTTTTTATGTAAGCGAAATAAAATTCTTTACACTTTTATAAATATAAAATATTTAAAAAATACGTAATTGATCGAACCATAGGCTTCTATTTTCGAACATATTTAAAATTTGATAATTCTCAAGAAGCCCTTGAAACTCCAATATTTTAGGGATTTTTGGGCCGATACCAGCCTCCTTTGGCCTGGTCCTCAAGCAGTTTATAAGCCAATGCCCTACTAAACTTAACTTACCATAACGGGTTTCTCAAGTGCAACATACTCGTAAACAAACAATTCTGAAAACGAAATGATTTGCCATGTTTTTTTAATATCTCAAGACATATCACACTCGGCCATCTGATCCCAAAGTAAGCGAACTCTTGTACTATGCTCAGACAACTGATAAACATACACATATTTATGATTACATACATACATATATATATATATATATGTTTATATAGGTATGTACACCTTTGTTTTAGACAAATGACTTTTCTGTTTTCGTCACGCCAAACGCCAGCTCAAAAATACATATATGGGAATTACATTTATTACGGAAAAACAGAGTCTATAATTTCCTGCACCAAAAATTTTCAGCTAAGGTTTGAACTAGGCACATTTTAGTCAAGCGCTTGGTCTTTACAAAAAACATACATAGTTTTAGAATATATCGAACCCACTGCCTCATGCTGTAGCAAGTTTAACTCATGACTAGACCAACAGGCCGTTAATAACGAGTTGGGGGTAGTATAAATAAATTCATGACGTTACATTTTGAACAACTATTTAAGGGTTTTATTTAAATTTATTTCAAAAATACACGTGATATCTTAATAAACTACCCCCACCCTTGTGGGGTGTGATTCATGGATAGCCCCATTATGATATATTATGTCGCTTATTCTTTTGTGTGAAATGTGACAAAAGGAATTCCAATACAGGTGTATCAGTGTGTGCGTTTATTGCTCCCGAAGCAAACAGAAACAAAAGCAAAAGAGTATTTTTACTACGCGTTGAATTACCACCTGATGCTGTATCGTTACTTGAGTACAGGTGTTAATCTTATTGAAAGCACTGACTAGTAGATATATTTGTGAAGTATGAAAGAAAGAAAAAAGCAAAAAAAATAAAAACTTTTATTTCAGCGAACTTAATTCATAAACAGATTTACAACTTAAAATTATAGATAAGACTCAAGATATATCTGATAATAATAATAAAAGTATTTATTAAGAATATTTAAAACACACAAGTTATAATTATAGATCCATAATTCAAAGAAACGCACAGAATTTCCTAACTGTATTATTATCCGTTGGGGAGTCCCTTTCGAAGACGAAGTGGGTCTATTTAAGCTTGGAAGTGGGCAAAAGCTACTTTTTACAAATATTTTGAATGCCCAATTTGCTCTGTCTGTTTGTTACGCTTTCACATCTAAACCACTGAACCGATTTTGATGAAAATTGATACAGAGATAGACTAGAATATGTAGAGGCTTATTGTTTATCACTAAAAAAGTTTTCAAGGAAATGAATTAGGGGATGAAAGTTCATATGGAAAAATATAAAAAGATGAAACTTTAGTGATGAGAAATAAATAAAACATTAGTTCTAACAATTTCGATATAACAATCAATGGAGATTAAAGTTTTACAAGAACATAGTCGCGGGCAAATCCTAGTATGTTAATATGAATCATTCAAATTTGATCGGAATACGTCATGTAGTTACGAAACATGAACTGGACTATGATTAACTGGTCTAATGTATTATATTACACTAGTTTCCGTCCGTGACTTCGCTCGCGTGGTAGGTACGTTGATAAAAAATAGCTTGTGTTATTCCAGACTATCTATCTCTGCACTAAATTTTATCAAGGATTATAATATAATATTCGTTGGTTCATGCGTTTGTTACCTCAATTTGGAAATTCTGTTGGTCCAGTGGTTAGAGAAGCTCAATTCAGCGTCGTCGTCTGGGGTTTGATTTACATACGATCGGAAATCATTACTACTAGAAAAAGAGAGAAAGAGAGAAGAGTTTAAATACTTGTCAAGTTCTCTCTTTAAATCATAGTCTTATAGATATGTACAAAGCTATTCCATACAAAATTACAGAATCTTTTAGCCTATCCAGTTGTATATTAGTGTCGGACCAATGCAGTTGTTGGGTCAGTTCGTTAATATTCATATAATACCTGCTTAGCGTGCCGAATATTACTTATATTGGTAGGATGACTTTGAATACAACAAAAGTGGCAAGCTTTAATCATTTGAATAATTATGTGAAATCTATTTATGAGTTTTATTTTATGCTGTGCTAACTTTTTTACGCGACGACGCTCGTATATACGCGTATAAGTCCGCGTATATACCGTCAAACGCCCTCATTCCTTTCACCTTAACTCCCCCCCCAACAATCAATCCCCCTCTGTTCACCCCCTCCCTTCACCCTCCTCTTCGTAACCCCCCCATAGTAAACATCAAATTTGTGCTGTAAAAACAGTTACGCTTTATCTTCGATAATGTAGGTATTTCGAAAATGTAGCCTATGATTTTCCTTAAGTTCTAATCTATATCTGTACCAAGGTTAATGAAAATTGCTTCAGTAGTTCTGACGTGGAAGGGACGGATAGACAGAGTTACTTTCGCATTTATAGTAAGTAGTAAGGATTGAATAAAATTTTGGGCCTATGATTTCTGAGCTGTATATACATATGTATGTAAAGCTAGTAAAATCTTATTAATATGTCCCGAGTTGTAAATTTCGGAGTTATAATCTTAATTTTACTACATGTTAGTTCAAAGAATTATGCCGACACGAACTATAATCAGGCAAGCCCAAAACTAGTTAACCAAGAGAAAGTTAACTGCAGTTAAAATTAGTAAACGCAAAATACGGATAAAGGTGCCGAATTTTAAACGTCGGAAGATCAAAAATGATTAACTTTAACGACTTTCTGAATGTTGTAAGCGTATTTTATGAACCTGCTTACGACGAGACAGGTCCCAGATTCGATTGCAGGAGTTATTTATGTGACACATGACGTTTTTTCAAAGAGTCTTATTTTCTTTTACATGAAAGAAATTAGTGCTTGAGTACGATATAAATACATAATAATTATATGTTGCTTGTACCAAATTCAATCAGGGAATGATGCCGGAGAAAGATTATTTGGCTTCAATTTATTGAGGACTACTACTAAGGAACTACCTGGGTCCTTATACTGAGTAAACCTGGAACTTACTCCACTACGCTGCTCCAGAAAAGTTGGTGGAGGGCTTAGTGGCCAACCAGTAAGTGAGCTTAGTGGGAAGTTGTTAAGCCACCCGAAGGCCTCTGACATGGTCTAACGATTGCTATCTAAAGATAACAACCGGGGCCGATAGCTTTACGTGACCTACGTAGCACGGAAGTGCTCATAAAATTTTTGCAGGGTTGGCAATCCTAGGTCGCCTATCCTGCTACCGACTGCGGCCGCCTGTTGATTTGTTTTTGGATCAGTAACAATCAAAACAAGCCGCCGGGCTATGAACGGCTTCGAAGATTGTTTATTTTTATTTCCCACCGATGACATATACATATATAGATAAAAAATACATTCATATGTTGAAGAACAAATGTTATCATGTACTCATTAAACAACAAATACAATATTGGTAACGTTCATTATAATAATATTGAACTGAATGTATTAACCTTTTATCGACACGATTTTATAAACAACCGGCTCGAATGGAACGGCTGATTTATGTAGGACTAGTTTTTTTCCGCAACTACGTCCGTGTCGTACTCTCTTCATTCCCTCTCCCTTTTTTCACGTCTTGTAAATACCAAATCTAGTACCTGAATACAAATTTATATTATTGTTTGATAATTACGAACTTCCATAGAAAGTAATTTTCATCTTCTAAACCATTTTCCGTAATAAAAAATAGCCTAAATTTTTTCTCTAAATTTATATTATCTCTGTACCAAGTTTCATCAAAATCGATTCCATAGTTTAGGCATGGAGAAGTACAGTTATTTTCGTATTTATAAGTATCTAATTCTACGGCTGAGTTATGCCTACTATAGTTTTATCCGACTACTATTGGTACTTGTAGGCGAAATCACACTATACGTGACGTCACAAGTGTTCTGAATCACGCTATGAGAGTTCTTTACATCGTCTGCATACATACATATATATACGTTTCGAATAGGAATAGTTGGGGCTCTGTATCAATTAAAAGCATAAGCTTTTGAAACATTTCCGACTCTTGTGTTGGCCTACCCCTCCACCAATTTATATGGAACAGTATACTGCATGGCTTTCCAGGGCTCCACAGTTATGAGGAGTTGTTAGATACTGAATGGGCTATGTGATAAGGTTAAAGAATTATAAGAAATTGAAGGAATGGGTTGTAATAGACATGATTATGATCAATTATTTTAAACACATTGTAAGTGGAGGCCCAAGCCCAGTAGTGGGACAGTTGTGGGATGCAATGATGATGAATAATGATTCCTCTTCTTCTAGTGCCTCTCCAACTAGTGAAGGTTGGCTTAATGCTTCTTGATTTCTTGTTTATTTTTAGTTCTTCGGAATAGCTCAGCGGCGCTGACTATTCCGGTCCACTCTCGGATGTTCCGCAACCACGACTTCTTTCTGCCAATCTTCCTTCTTCCAGCTAACTCTCCCATTGTAAGTTGGAATAAGTGGTACCGCTGATGTCAAAGAACATGGCCCAAGTAAGAGATCTTTCTTTGTGTCACTGTGAACATGAGTGCGTTTCTGGTCAACCTGTTCCAACACTAATATTATTATAAACAAACAAACAAGACAAACTTGAACTTTTGTACGTATACTGTTACAATGCCTCATTAGTAATTGTTATCAAGATTTTGTTGTCTTAGAAATATAATAATGAATAATGATTTATTGATATATGATTAATACGGTCGCGTAGATTGAAATGTTAACGAATTTCGACGCAAGCTGTCAGAGCTAAGTGGCTTTGTGGGAAATGGTCGGATTATCGAAGCGGAGGTTCATGGTTCGATTCCCAAGTTTTATGTTGGTTTTTATAGTTTATAATTTTATACAGAATGGAAATTTCTAGATTAATCTGAATGAAATAGAACTGAAAGAACAAGATAGAAAATTTTTGAGCGGTATAGAAGAAATTTAAAAACAGAACTTCTAGATAATTCTGGAAAGTACAGGAAAACAAAAGTGTGCGCAGGATAGAAGAAATTTGAAAAATATTTGAATTTAGAATGTTCCTTCGAAATTAGGGGTATATAAGGCGGTCAGAGGTACGGAGCGGGGAGTTCAGTTTCGAAAACGAATCCGGAAAGGAGAGAGAAGAAAAGTTCAGAAGTGACTAGAGCTATTAGTGTACAAGTGCAGTTAGTGTAGTGACGTGAGTGTTGCGAAATTAGTGCAGAGACATTGGTGCCTGTGGTTATCCTGAAGTAAGTTTTAAATAAAGAGACCATCTACACAAACCAGCGTATTCCTACCCCGAACCCTCTGCCGTAACAATATAAAATGCACGTCGTTTAGCAACAATTACGAGTCAGTGTATATTTTAAAGTTTTCTTTACAAGTGTTAGTCCATCTATATTTTCTCTACCTAATTGTTGTTCTGCTTTATATGAATCTTGTTTTCTGTGGTTATTTTTATGGGAAATAAAATTCTTAAACCATAAAATGTCTGAAGACCTAAAGAAAACATCCGTGTTGTTTCATTCAACTTAATTTACCTATTGGGAACCTATTCGAGCGCCGCGATAAATCATCATCGGTCTCAGTCGTTACGGATTCGTTTCTCATTGAAGCGAAACATTCACGAAATATAGTGTGGGAATTATTTTGAAGTATAGCTATGATTCGATGAACACAAAACATATAAAAAGCAGCCCACTCGTCAAATCATTATTGTAATTCAAGACATTTGGGAACACGGAGAAAACCAATATAATATCCGTATTCCTGTTGCAAGCAATAACAACTGAAGCTCTCGGTGATATGCAGCTCACTTCAAACAATTCATCTCAACATTAAGGTCCTTCTTTCTCTTACAATAACAAATAGTAATATCGAACATCAAAAATGACAGATCAAAGAGTTGTCCGCAGGGGTGACTAATTGAAGGACAGGAATTGTATTTACGAGGTATTCTAAAACATTAGTATGCAATTAATAAATGTATCGCCTAGCATATGACCAATGAATTAACTTTCATATCAACATGAGTTCTGGAGACATCGACCTGGATCGGGGCTGGCCGACATCCAGGCTGCGAATAGCCTGAAGCTATGAGGAAGCGATGACTGCGTACGTGAATGTAACCTAGACGCGATCTACACTAGAGTGTTGCCCGAGGATACACATGGAAGGCCGCTACTACTCTGCTGTGACAACCAATAAATAAAACTCAAACCTTCTATTGATTGCATGATTTAAGGAGAAATAAGGAACCGAAAATTAATTCCAGTTTTCTTTACAACGTAAAAATCTACAACAACAAATATAAATAAATAAACTATCCAAAATAATGAACAAAAAATATACAGCAGCAGGTAAAAACGATAAACGATAATATTTTGCAGTCGCAGAAAATATGTATTGTCCATAGTCATAGACGTTCAGAAAGACCTGAAGAAAAACCGGTCGAAATAGTTTTTGTGGACTCTGTAGAGACTGAAGAGCCACATTCCATTTTGGTACGTGACTGAATTATTTGGAGAGTAGACTACTGTCTTCCCAGCAGAGCAGTTCTCCGGTAGGACAGCACGACATGATGTTTAGCAATATATTTTATTCATTAAAACATTATGCAAGAAAAGTCGGTAGTTAAAATATGACCTGGTCGTCTACAACCTCATACAAACTGGAAGACACGTGAGACAAGTGGCCTGTGATGATTATTATTTCAAACATTGCAGAAACAGATAAAAAGCTATGGCTCTGTCTAATAAATATATTTTTCGTTATTTTGAAGTCGATGTATCCAAGCGCGATAGTTGGTCATCGTGTAAATTCAGAACGACTCTATAACTCAACCCATTGAACGATCATTCACTTAATTTATTCGTTTTGTCAGCGGTCGATAGTCTTTTAACGGAATCGAAACGTGAGAAATTTATGCAAAGTAAAAAGTTAAGGATATATAAAGAATAATATAACAAGAAAATAGACGTTTGAGTCATGAGCTACTCTAAGTGAAACTCAGTTCAAACGTCGTGGACATCGGTCCGCCACAACAACGTGTTAAACAAATTCAAAATAACACGTAGAATACATGATAATGTGAAAATTACGTTCAAGACGAAGATTGACCTAAACATGTAAGTAGACGCAAAGTGTGAAAGGTAACAAGAGGAATGAAAGTGGTATTACAGTACAGTGGCAACGGTGGGTGCACACGTGGAATCAACCATGGACACGCATGGCTCGTCTACGGTTGCCACTTTCGCTGTTCCAACGGATCCAGTGGCGCTGGATGTCGATTTCGATTAAAGCGACCAGCTACTGTTACCGGCCGCTGAGCAACGTGCCACTAGGTACCAGCGTGGGATCCCACTACATCATCATTACTATTTACCGACACGTCTTGCCGTAAAATTTAGGTTTGCTAACATTCAACGGTCATCGGAAATAAGAACAATAAGGGATAACAATTAAGAGGGTGATGTATGGAAAAATTGATTTCTGGTTAACATAATTGGATACCTAAAATAGTAATATCATAAGAACAGTAATCTGTTCGTTCAGTCCGTGAAATTAAGATATTTTCATCATTTAAACCAGCATCGGAACCTTCTGGCCATATATGGCACAGTATTGTTTTCTGATACATTATTCAATATTGATCCTTTTGTGAAAATAATAAAGCTGATAAATGTGTTGACTGTAAGTAACAGTGTGGCGAGCGTGGGCGCGCGCTGAGGAATCTATGATGTCATCCGGTGGCGCGCGGTGTCAGGGCCTCGCGTGGTCGACACTTAGACCGTTTTATTGCGCTGGTTCGCTTTGTGTACAGCCTATGCTCCTTGTATACAATGCATCTTATCTATCCAGCACGGAGGTACTGGCGTTACAAGTCATTTTTAAATAAAGCATTTGAGAAAGTAATAAAAAAACATCTCTCTGATGGACAGCCATTTACTTTTAAAATAAAAACAAATGAATCAAACAATTTTAAACAAATAAATATCGGTTTCTAGTTCTTCCTTCTAGTTTTCGACTTATAAAATAATAATTAATTTCACTCCTAATAGAACAGTCAAAGTAAGTTTTATTAAGATAATTTCAGAACTATTTCTTTAGTCTTTGAAATTAAACAAATAACTTGAACAAGGAACAAAAGCGGCCACATTAAGATCGAGAGATCTGGCGATGATCGCGGACAAGTTACAATGCGGCAGGCAGAGTGATTTGCGGTTCCGCAAAACGGTGTTCGATATTAAATGGACGTCGTGCTTTATGGTACCGACTTCACACCGCCATTGTTGCAGCGAAATTAGTCAGCGGTTTGACTTACATTCTACACCCAACCGCTAACCTACGAATTAAGGTTTAGCGAGTAACTTGAAAATATCATTGGTTTTTGCCCTAAAAGAAATACATGAGTCTCGTGACCAATAGATATGTAGTTTTGATAGCGTAAACATTTAAACAAACAAAAATGTTACCTGAAAATAAGTGGTCACAGCCGTCATGTCAGTCACGACATATTTGACCTTAGCGCACTCATATTAGTCGCATTGTGAGAATGAAGTCATGTCTTATATGTCAGTTTATAAGGTAATGTGAAAGGATCCGTTTCAATTGTTTCAAAATGACTGAGTTTCCCCATCAAGAAATATATCTACAGTAACATTACTTACCCGTAAATACCTACATATATGTATTTTTATTGTCACTCGTAGTCTTTTTCTCATTTAAAATATGTAAATGTTTGTACCCAAAGTCACAGATGTAAAGTGCAATAAAAATGCATTCAAAGTTCCTAGTAAATATGTAGCGACAGAGTCGTAGAACCGAGCCGAATAATGTGTTCTTCGAACTTGTTGTAAACAACTTTATATGCATATTTATTTATACTACTCCGGTTAAATTGTATGACAAAAGAATTGCCAAAACAGCATTGACAAAACTATGAAACAGGATATAAAAGGTGGTAAGGAGCTACAAATTCTAGACAAAACCTATAATACAAAAGCTTTTCTTTATCGGTTAAATTAAAACCTTAATAAATCTGAGGAACGAATTCGACTAATGTAAGTTTAATGAAGCCTAGAACACCCCTTAACGGTTTTATCGACGCTCTATCCAATAAACTTTGCTGGATCTTGAACTTTTGACCGTGAAATTGCATTAAAAATTAATCGTTATGTTCCTTTATTTCGTTTTTTGCTGAAAGCCGGTGAACGATAAATTTTTTTTAACAGGATACTGCCTTTGAATGAAAAAAATTAATTCAAAGATAATTATGTAATATTTAATCGTGTGTTTTGTACATGGCAGAGGGATCGGAAAATCTTGAGGGTGAAGACGATGAAATAATCTGGCTACGATCTTTAATTAAAAAAGTTGGACACTGTGAAGGAGGCAAACTAAGAGCATGCTCCGAGTCGCAATTCAAGAATAATAAACTGTTTTAAAAGATGACATTTCAGTGATAAATGTTCAGTAGTATCGATGGCGCGTTTAATGACAGAGCGAGTGGTCAACGGCCAACTAGTAAAGAAGCCATCGCAGTCCAGCCTTTCTACTTTCTAATAAAACCCAATCCACGGAATGTGAATCTTAATATTAGAATCGTGCTCCTAGTTCCGTGAGACTCGTGATCGGCTGATAGCCGTCTCGCCACGACCTAATGAGACGTCACATCTGAGAACCTGCCCTATTAACATGGCCGGAGCTCGCAAAGACAACTCTGCAGCGAAAAACAACAACCAGCTCTTAGTCTTGCAATTAAAAAAAACAAAATTCTTACAACTGGGGATGTTGCAGGGAAAAAATTAAAACTTATCGACAAACCGATCGATGTTTCAGCTGACACGAGCACCGTACTTAGCAACAAGTGCTCAACAAGTCACTTTGTACGAACACCTAATTGAGCGACAGACGCATGTCGCAGTGAAAGAGCCGGCCACGATGCGGCGGGAAACACTCGATGGCCCCTTGTCTAGCAGATAGAGACACGATGATGGTGTCGGAGCGGAATACATCACGTTCCCCAGGGACAGAGAAGGAATCTATTGGTTTATAATTAAAACGTTCTCATTACAAAATAAAATTAGTTGAGTAATGAGTAACAATATAAATGCACTCATAATAAATCATAACTTATCAAGAGCAACATTCAATTTGGCTTGGTTTTTATTATTCAATAGGCGACTAACATTTTACTTGGCTCGGTTGTTAAAATTCAATAGATACTGCATCCAATTTCCTCGTTTGGTCACACACAGTACTGCGTCACAGGTTCTTCGAGAAGCGGGTTCAGCGCTTCCTATATAACCAGTAATGCTTCAGTGACACCCTCGTATTAGCAATATGCTCGAATACTCTCAAACATAATATGCTGGTTGTTAAGGATACAAACCACTTTATTTCTACTTCCACCATTCCAGCCATCTCGTTCAAGAATCCAAGTTAAAAACTACTATCACTCCATAAATTCATCTGAGTGTATATAAGTAAACAAATAGTAATAAAAAAGTTTTAAGGTCTCACACAAATGTCACGTACTAATTAAGAGTTCAAAATGTGGGAGCGACGATGTACTGATTGCGCAGAGATACAGTGGGAATGGTACTGATTGTTGTTCTAATCTTAATGGAACGTACGCTGTCAGTCAAGTAATAATATCTCAGTTAGAAATTATCGATGGCTTCCATACTCGTACACTGAAAATATTATAATGCGCTTATTTGATAACTGACAACAATAAGCAAAATTAATTAAACAGAATAATGTACAAAATATGGCTGCATCTCAACAATTTGTTTAAAATAATGTATAGACACCGACATCAATTAACAAATATTAATTAATTCACCTTTTGACGTTGCAAATACATTCTGTACACCGATTTAGTGTGATCGCAGACATTGAACACATTTTGTACATAGTAGATGAGGTCATAGTAACTTTGACATTCATCCTCTGTTCGACCATCGACGGCATCGACGTCACAAGGCTGTGTGTGTGTGTGGCTACAAACACCATCAAGGTTTATATGGTTATATTCGGATTTATCTCGCCATAGTTTTTTCAACATTATTAATTTCATCGTCGTCGACTTCATTAGCGTGGGTAAGCCTAACAAAACAAATATTTGAAAGAATTTTAGATGTTATCGATGCTACTGCGAGTGATGCTCTCGTTGTGATTGTCAAACTTGAGTGCTTATTTTGATTGCATACATTGGTGCTCTAGTCAGCGACATAGGCAGCAGTGTTGTTCGTTAGTGTTACTCCTACACTTCCTTAATTACATCAGATCAATTAAGATATCATGTCAGTCTTAAAGCCTTAATAAGTATCAATCAGTCCTAACCAGTTTTTGGGCGTGTCTTGACATGCAACTTCTGCATATACTTCGTTAGCAATTTCTTATTAAGCAACTATTCCGCTACAACTCCAGTTTATTCATCTCAGCTATTGTTTTGAGAAAAATCTATGCTACGAATTCGGTATGATATGATTTCGGAAATGAAGAAGATAAGCTCCAAATAAAAAAAATCACATCGCAGCAGTGACACACCAAAGTGTACCTAGCTAAAAGTTTATCAAAAATGAGACTTAGACATAGCAGACTACAGTTAAATAAAAGCAAATAACTTCAGAGTTGTGTTTCTCAAAATTCTTAGAAGGAAATGTACATAATCCATTTCAGAGACGTTCACCGGACCCGTTAGGTATTGAGTTCCAAGAAAATACGCTTGGCGCAAATAAATTAAAGTAGGAACGTTAACAAGTGGAGTAAAGTAGTGTAATTAACCAACTTTATTTAAATGTGTGTAGCCTTAATTCCTAATGCTTATTGCTATTCCTATTAACTTCTGGCGCTGCCATGACACCAACTGATGGAGGGTAACCAATGATATTCGAAATGTCAAAGGAATAGGATTTATAGCGAGTCTTGTAAAAATACTATGGAATTACATCTTGCAATGGAATTGGAATTGTACTTTTAAACCTGAACCAGTCCACGCACTGACCCCAGATATATCCAGGTTAAGCCACCTCCGTATACGGCGTATAACGGTGCGTCCCAAGAGAGGAGTCTCGCCGCCTTGTCCTGCGTTCGCATTACGGCATTGTGTCTCCTTTGTATATCACAATTATCAATCTAAACGATAAACCGTCTGTACTCCGATTTAATACTGTTTACAGCTAAAGTACTTAAACCGTCAGTTTCGGAAACATTCGGGATTTCGGGAACAGTAGCATGCAGAGGGAGCTTTCCCTAACGAGTGTAGAATATTTACGCGAAGCTACTTTTACGGATGATGCTGCAATAGCATTTGTTTCGACTATAGTCTTTCCTGACCAAGTGTTATGGATTCTCAATTAATATTACTAAACATTAAACTACTTCCCACTTTCTCAATTAGAACGCCCTTTCTCCTTCGGCGGCGCACCCGTGCTTATTAGCACAGAACTAATACTTTCGATGTGCAAGGAATTCCATTTGGTTGAATTAAAATGAGCTCTTCTGTATAATCCTCTCGTAAATTCTGACAGAAATATGTGTGTCAAATAGTCTGCCGCCTGTATCGGCCATTTTTATTGTACGCCCGTCTCAACGAGGACGTGGTCTTCGTCCACAAGCAGCGGTGGCTGACTTCAATCTAAATGATGTAATGTAATGTAATGTACAAGTAATAATCAAAAGTTAGAATACCTCATGCGTCTTCAACAGTTTTGGAAATCTTGGACTTCAATAATTAATAAGTAAATAAAAAATTACAAATCCAAATGAAACTTCCCGAAGCGATATTTTATAGAGAATGTCTATTTTAAAACATAATGTTTGGCTGGCTGGCTTACTAATTGAAATTAGTAGATGAAACAGTACATGAAACATAACAAATTAAATTACCTTAACGACTAAGAATGCATCAAAGATATGATGACATCATTTGTAATCTCAAGAATACATATACCATTTGTAGAAAACATCGGCGGGTGATGACTAATGAGTAACGACTTATCGGCTTTAATTTTATTATATTGATATGTGATCAAATAAGTTCAATTTATTTCGTATACCATTATATAATCTGGATACTCTTCATTTGCATAAAAAATCCCCATACTAAAAAATAAATGTATACCTAAATAAGGTAAAACTTTGTGTCTGAATCCCGAAGCCATATAAAGCTATACACATAAAGTGAAGGTTTATCTTCAAAGTCAATAACTGATTTCCTACTAATGTAAGTCGAAAGTTTGTGAGGATGGATGGTTGGATGTTTGTTACTTCTTCACGCAAAAACAACTGAACGGATCTGAATGAAATTTGGTACAGGGTTAGATTATTAGGGATTGACACACGGGCTAAGCCGCGGGCGTAACAAGTTTACCGTTAGTTGATCGGTAAGCTTAGGAGTTCCACCAATGGACGACACACAATACCTCGCGATTTATTATGCGGCTTATTCACATGCACACGAACCGATTGCCTTATAACTAGCTGTTTGTTCGGCTGTTCATGTAAAAATATTTAGAAATCCATTGGACTGGTACTACGGATCAACATGATCGACCCCAACCCAAAGGGCAAACGCTCCCGGTCCATACTGCACGGCACCCAACACGCCCGGCTGCGCGCCACTGCGCCGACGCACCTGTTCATGTTTCCTGTCCGCCATCTTGCTAAGCGTACTAATTCTTGTAATACTTGTTGATATTTAATACACGACTCGCACAAATATAGAATCAAAAATAAAAGACAAACTTAACGTCGGTCTGAATGTTAGCCAAAAAACAGAGAATATAATTAGAAAGACATGCAGCCTGGACAATGGAGGCAGCGCCAACAGTGCGAATCTCCGAAACGTCGTGATTTACGATTGCGCTGGACGAGGAGAAACGGTTACTTGGAATTGGCAACTCCGAGCAACTGGATCCTAATAGCCACGTAAAGGCAACCAGTGTTCGTTTCTACAGTTGTCAAATGAATTTATGAAACTTAAAGACGTGAAGCAGCTGTAGGTGCTTTAAGTGATCATGATGTCAGTTAACTTGATTTATTCAATTCACAATCGGAAGCAAAAACGTACCAGTATGACGTGATATCTAACAGACTGACAGGCATGACGTCACCCACCTCTAGCGTTAAGATGGATCCAAAATAATGATTTACTTTTCAAGTTTTGTTGAACAGACATTTTTTTCATTAACAACTATACTATGTCTATTTACGTACAAACGAAAACAAATTAACAAACATGTGAAAGAATACGAATTCGACATAATTGCATATTAGAACTTCAAACAAAATTAGTCAAAAAGTTAATATGAGACAAATTAAATTATATCGCCTTAATTATCTACGTCGGCAGGTAAAACATTACCGCACAGCGTGTAAAATACCTTTATAAACAAAAAATAAATTATAGTAATCTTGATTGAGATAACAAGGCATAACAAATTATAATTCGCAATCATATACATATATATTCAGCCATACAACAAGCCACCAACCAAAGTGGGAAACAAGCTGTGTAAACGACTGTCGATTATCGCAAAAAATGAGTTGCTTCAATTCTCTACAATTTTCATTTACACAATAAAACGTTTACTGCTCTTATGCAACGAGCATAACGCAAACAAAATAACGAGACACGTCCAGCATAGCGTGTATACAGTAACGGTGCCATGTGAATGCCCTGCGCAACCCCTCCGCATTTTGTTCTGTACCAGAGACTTGTGTTAAAAGAACAATGCTATGTACTGTGATTTGTCTTCAAACACAAGACTAACCGCAGGCTCTATTACCCTGCCCAGCAGACCATAATACCGCAAACGCTAAGTTAAATTATTGTCTTTTGTATCACCGTTCCAACTTCCTTTGGTGTTATAGGCCTTTTGATCAAACTAAAATAATTTAAGCTTTTACAGAAAAAACTATAATTAACATTTTCATCGATTCGAAACGATTACAATGCCTCCAATAAATTATAATATTATTGTTAGCAGCCTTCTTTTCTGTATTTTACACTATCGGTGGACCGAGCCCTGTCATCACCTTAGTTTAGTTCACTGCCGGTCATAGGGCTGTCATTAGGACTGTCATAGGTTGAAGTGTAGAATGGTTATAGCGTGTATCAAAAGTAACCTTTGGTGTGCTTAAGAGATTATTAAATATTGTACTAACTGACAGACGAAGTAAAGAACACTCTGGTGGACCTAGGATCAAAAAGTTTTGTTCAATATTTTATTATGTAGGTATCCCCAAAGAAACTATTTTGGAAAGTTCATCTTATAAGCGGTAAAATAGAAGATAAAAGTTAGAGGAGTTTGGTAATTGTGAGCCATTACGGACCGATGTCGGATTAACTAATTCTTGTATAATTGTAAACACAGCTACTCCGTCTGAAGTCTCTGAAATATACACCGGACTCGTCGCTGTGCAGAATATGTGAAGCGAAGCCATTACTGCCCCGCAATCGACGCCGCGCTTCATATCAGCGAGCTGCTGCTGAAAGTGTTCATTGACTTGCATACTATTCACAGTGACTCACTCGATGCTGTCACTACATCAAACTTAATAGTTACGAGTGACATTTCTGTCCATAACTAAATCTAGTGATGATAATGAAACTGAGACAGTTCGTTGATACAGTTTGTCAATTGTTCTGAATTACAGTTTTTTACGTCGTCCAACATTTTAACGTTTGCTAAAATTGCTTAAATGTTTCATAAATGTTAAACGGCTCATATATTACTCGAAATATGAGATAATTGAGTGTCACTTTATTGGCAACCGTCATGTCACAGACGGCAGAAAATATATGTTTCGGGTGTTAGTAATATAAGTAGTTAACATTGTAGAATAAGTAAAGCCGGCTGTCGATGTATCGCTGCCAGTAGTGTACCAGTCGTGTCGCGCGCCGCATATCTCACAGTCAACGGGTCGGGCAAATCGGCGCATCTTATCCACAATATCGGTATGCGTCGATTCTTCCCATCGCGTTCAATAATTAGAAGAAACTTCTTCAATCAAATTATTGACTGAATTGACTTAATAGTGAATAAATAAGAAATACTGCTACTATTAACATTTTTCTAATATATTAGTAGTATTTTGGAGTAATGTTGACGGTCTTCACAAATTGTGCCATAATTTGTGAAAGAATCAATTTTAAGAAGCAAGTTTTTCGATTCAACAAAATTAAATCCTGGAAATAATTTTGGATTGGTGTATAGTTTTCTAAAAACTCCGGCGCTTAGTTTTTGAGAACGATGATTGCCATACGAACTTTTGATAGATTCATGTATAATTGGGGACGGACCACGACGGCTCACAACGAACGACTTGCAATACTTGACATCACGCGTATTCTGGTATTTCAACAGCTGAACTTCAGCGAGAGTGGATGGTCCATTGTTACACTCTATCCGCTGTTCCGATCTTGGTCTCGCAACTATTCTGGGATCGCTGCAACGATTCTTTGTTTAATCGAACTGAATGTCTAACCGACTGTGCCAACATGTTAATAAGATACACTTATCTTGTGTTGACTGTTTTTTTAAACCGGTTCTACGCATCCGCTATCCGTGCTTTTATCTGTATGTAATATTACCATTTAAATATCACTTATGAAAACAGTTAATGAAAGTAATATGAATTACATTAACATGAACTAATTTAGGAATGCTGGGTCAGATTACGTCATCTAGTTGATAGTAGCACGGATCTGTATAATTAGTCTTTTAGAAAAAAGAATATCGAACCGCTTTCCGGCCTCGGATACACTGGTGATATATCAGTAACTTGTAAAATATATTACATCTTGCCGTTACAATGTTTGTTTACAAAACAAGTGTTGCCCAGAGAGAGGAACACAGACTGCTGTTACACGAGAAACGTTTACTCCACTATTGTTGAAACCTCTTTTCTTCTTTGTCTATGGACCGCACTGATCCGTGAAATGACAATTTATTACCACTCATGAAATAACTACTAATACAATAAATTTTATACTAAATTTCATTTCGTATTAGAGGATTTTAGTATGGATGAATGGAGTTGACCAAGGAAGGTCATTCGAATGGAAATTCGATACACAAGCCACTTACAAACCACGTATGATTTACTAGTAGCGTTGTTCAATACAATCAATGCACAGATCAAATACTTCTCTAAAACATCCACAACATAATTATATTTGATTGAGGCATATCAATTTTGTACATGGAATGTTTGAGGCTTACAAACAGTTTAAACTGTATAGTTAAATGTAGATACGGTCGTTTATTTGCTTAAATTATTCTGTGTGCAAAAGCACAAGATGAAGCGCCAGCAACAGACGCGTATATTGGTATGCACAGCACGCACACAGACACAGCGCGCAGTCATTGGACATATTGACATATTGATGTCACGGCTCAGCCCGTCAAATTATCAATCACGCGCTGCCGTCCATGTCATAACTGTATAGAGAACTCCATCCATACACCTCATCTCACAATGCAGGTTCGTGGTACCTACAATACTTTGGTAATGCTGTTTATCAATAGCGATATTGTCAATAATCCCTAGCAACTTACCAGACAACTTATCTTATTTGAAATTATGAATAGATTATTGGGAACAGCCTTATCACGTTGGAGGCATCCTCCATAGTTAAATGGAAGTTTGTACTTATTGCAATAAAATAATACTATCCGTATTATATATATAGTTTTAAGATTATAAAGTGCTTAGATTTTAAATAGACAGCAGTATTGTAAATTCTGCTGGCGGTATGTAGGTATGACGCGTGACGGTTGTGCAAAACTAGCGGTGACGTCACCGAGGCTGTATAGGTCAACAGTCGTGCACTACACGTTACTGCCATTTGCACAGAAATATGATCCAGCAGCGATCTAGCCGCACTCGATACACCATTTTGATCACAATACAACTACTACACTACACTGCTGAGCAGGTTGGTCTTTCAGTCGCTGAGGAGCCTGTAGAAAGGTCCAATAGTAATGATTTAAAGTAATTGAATATTTCAATAAAACTAAAATATATTTGTATTCACATATACAAGCTGTTAGCGGTATATTAACTTTATTTATAAACGTTACGTACTCGTAAACATATATTATTATACGTTATTATAACTACTTATTATAAGTCTAGATAGGTTTCAGAGAGTAATTAAACCATAAAGAAAAGTGAATACCACAAATAAAGGAGCACTTGCCGCCGCGCGTCGCCGCAAACAAATCGCAGAGTGAACGATGCACTCGACCAGATTTAACTCGCGCCTTTCAGAAAGATAAATGGACACCATCCATATTCGGCGCCCATCGACTGCTGGAGCCCTGCACTACTAGCGACGACTGGCGAGACAACAAATAAACTACAAATGGAGTTGAACGGGCAGAGGGTCTCAGACGCCACGTTGGCACAGTGCGAATTAGTCATTACGATGGCTCACTCAAATAACTGAACATTCGGATTTCCCAAAGCAAAACCAAAAGATTTTCAATCGCCTTTTGTATTACAACTCTAGATAAAATTTTACAATTCCCGAACACATCACGTAGTTTAGGGTATCACCGGTATTATGTGACCTTTTAGCGGTAGCTCTTTTGTCCAGAGCATCACACCAATGCTGTAGGGAGAAGATGTACAACCATTACAAAAATGTCCAATTCAAAAGTCAGTCCAAAAGTATATTTCGAAAAAGAGATAAATTGTTCTACCGGTAGCAGTGGAGCTAAGGTCTCTAACAGCTCATGGAGCGAGACTTGGACGCAAGAATTCCATCCACGGAGCAGTGTGTGATAATAATAATATGTGGAACGATTGCGGATTTGAAGTATCAGCAAGATCCAAGTAATCCTAATAAGCGACCGTCATACCTCGAAATAATAACATTCATGAAATGGACAAACTTATTTTAAATTAAAAAAAACATTTAGCAAAATAAAAATCAGTTATAAACAGGTAAGGTAGCAACGAAGTACATCTATCAGGATCCGGAGTATTCCGATTTGTGACGATAGAATAACAGTTGGTACCTACTTACATATACGTAACACGTATGTATATGGGGCAGCAATAGTGTGAAACGTAAAATTGCTTTAAGATCGAAATAGAGTGAGATGATCATATACTATATAGACCTATAGTTTCCGCTGTATTAAATACGTATTAATTCTATTCAGTAACCCATCATTAGCAGATGTAGAAACTGTTGCCTGCTTCAAGCAACTAGTATCAATCTTATCATTATTAACCAAACCTTTCAATCACGCTGACGGTATATAATCATCATTAAAATGAGTTATGGTTGCTATGATACCGAGTTGTTTGTTAAAAATGTACTGTTAGTACAATATTATAGACCTCACTAGCGAATAGAATAATACTGAGTTATAGAATTATAATAATAATGTTGTACAAACAACAATTTCTAACAAACTTGTATAAAAGTAGTATATTTAAATTCAGAGTGTGTATAGTGAAAAGACAGTGTAATATACATAGTTTGATCACTTTTGAAATTATTTTCGGATGAGCGGTATTGGCCGGGCGCAACTATGGACGCATTAATTTGCACTCGATACGCCTCTATGTTCGTTTAAACATTTGGTTCCGTTAATAGACTATAAGTAGATTTATGTCTATTTTCAGCCGCAAGCAGTATCGCTTTACACACACATTCCGATGCGAACCGAAGAATAGGATAATTAGCATCATCAAACAATAAGTGGAATGGGAATATTAATTCACCAGTTTCCTTACAGCTTATTCAGCGTTGTCTGTTGATAATAAGTACCCTATATGTTATTCCACACTATAGTCTATCTGTGTGACTTTCATTCGGATCCATACAATACTTTTTACAGGAAGGAGTAATATTCATGTATCCATCTGTCCATCCATTTATAAATCCTCACAAACTTTCGCATTTAAAAATAAGTAGCATTAATGTCTTTATATAAGTTCTAAAACCATGTGTAAATGAACTTTAATTATATTCTAAGATGTTTTAACTGGCTTCAATACTTATGTTTTAGCGACATTTACCTTCACTCTCCTGGGATGAGACGCCTCCATCTCCACGTGCCTGTAATGCTCCGCCGATCGGTGCACCTCTCTGCCCCTCAGATCCTCAGTGGACGCTTTCTCCTCCCCGCGGGTCAACGTGGTCACCTTCCTAACAATCCTTGTCGTTATTCGCCGTTGCCCGCTATCGTCTTTCTTCGAGATCTTCGTGGACTCCAGCGAGGAGCCAAGGACCTCGGTCGACATGCGCTTGTTCGTATGAATCGCCTGTAGCTCCGACACGCCTCTTCCCCCCGCCGACATGGGGACGGCTAAGGCGCTCTCGCCGTCATATTCGAAATGAGTCTGATTGCCATCATGTACTATTCGGCCATTGTAACCCTCCTCTCGATACGAGCCAGATCGGTAACTTGAAGTTCTCTCCATACCTGGATAGTTACCATCATACACTGTTTCGTGTCTCGTGAGACCGTCTCGCAGGCTTCGTGGCACCGAAGCTAGGTTCAGACTCGTTGTTATGGGCGACCCCACGGGCGACGGCGAGGTCTTTTTCAAGCTAGATTTCCGAGGCTTTGAATCGTCGCTCTCTAGTGTCCCTTGGACGAAAAGGCGCTTGCTGCTACCTTCCTTGACAAACCTATACATTGACATTCTCGATTCGTTTTGAGGCCTTCACAGGCCTTTACAAGACATAATAACACTCTAGCTGGGCGCACTGTAATGGCATTATCCCCTAGATATTACGGATTCGATACGCGCTCCACTGTAGCTTCACCGTTACATGTGACAATACGTGCAAACTGATGGGTACTCTAGCTCTTTAACGGACAACGAAGAATGGTCTCCAAATCGATTTGCGGCAAAAACTTTGAATCGTTTTTTTACGTTTCTACAGTAGACCAACAAGATAAATTGACAATTACAACTGTTGTGATATCAACTTCAGATGTTTGTCGATGGGTGTCGAGTCATTAATCGTAAATGTCTTAAGTAGAATGAAAGTGAATTTAAAGATTTAAACGTTGCCGCTGTGCATCGACATTCTCGCCAGGTGTCAGATTAGGCGAGTTCGATACCATATTTGGTCGACAGGCATCGCATGCGGCGGGCCCATCCGCCGGACGTCAGTTGCGAACTGAGGAAACGTCTCTTGAAACTGTATCCATATCCTTGACTATACGGATATTTTTATCACTTACGTGCAAAGATTTATTTTTATTCGTTTTTACAGGAAACCATTATCTTGCTTCAAGTTCAAAAAATTGTTCGAGAAACATGTCTACATTTGTTTCGCACGATTTCGCTTTAGATCGATAAAATTAACACGATGGACTATATATGATGACTTATATTGTTGGTCTAGTACGCCTGGTACGCTTTTGGATAAGCATAGTAAAACAAAGTACATATCAACAAGAATGGCAGAATATACGTCCATGTACTATTTTAGCAGAACAATATAGGTGTAATTATTATTCCAAAGGCGTCCGACAAGCCCTTCTGTATAAATAAGGCAATAAATACAGCCAATGAGCCGAGAATACTGAAGGGAGATTCAATGGGAATCGTATTCCTTGGCCTAGTCGGTAATTAAATAAGCGAAATTGTTAAAAGCCTGTTTTACTCAATCCTATCAGCTTCATTCACGTCAACATTAATAATGTAACTTGTGATGATTTACTATTTGGTTTTATGGGGCGTTATCTTTTCAATTTATTCCAGAAACTGACCGAAGGAACTGTTTAAATGCTGTATTGTACTGATGTAGAGAAGTCATTGTGGTCTGACAAGGGTCACTACTGGCTCCAATTTGATGCTGATACTGTCCATCGTGTCTACACGTCAAACTTTAATGAAAACTTAAAATTGAATATAACCGGGCGGGTTACATCTAGGATTCGAGGAAATGGTAAGTGATCCGGACAAATTAGTCTATTAACAAGGAAAACAAAGAGACAGACAAACACGAGGGCGTGTGGACTATATTTAAGAAGTTCATATTAAATATGTAACAGATCATTAGGAGTTGATATTCAATAAGAGCGTGTGGGAGGCCAGGCGCGGGTACCGATATTTTTGCGGAGGAAGCTGTCGTAAGAAGTCAATGATGACGCCCACCGGCGGGGACCTTGCTGCACTTTATATGGGGATCACATTGCCGTGCTAATTGTCGGTTCACTTTTAATCCGCCGTTCCTTCTACCTCATACTGCATAATGTGGGATTTCATATAGTTTTAACTTAAATCGGTTAAAATTTTTTCACCTTTACCAACAATAGAATTTATTCTGGAAGTTGATACATCAATACGAAAAGAAAATTTAGACTACTAAATAAAGGTTTACGAGGAGCAGATCCTGCTCTGGGAACGGCAGTCGGCGGCTGCTTACGTTGATATTTTCACAATAACAAGATTTCCGTGATGCCCACGCCACGACCCTTGGCTGTGATGATAATCATTTTAATGGCATTTTGTAGAACATAATTAGCACGCTCTAGTGCGGGTCACAAGTTTATTTTAATGATTATATTGGTATTGTTATTTAATATTACTTCACCATGAAGCAAGAAATAAAGTATTATCTTTTTTGTACAAGTAGTGTTATTGAGCCTTGACCTTGGTTCGTCTTTAATATTTGTAGTGAATATTTTTACTTCTTGTTCTTATGTTTTAATATTCCGATCTGAATTAAATAATATTATACCATTTATCTTGACTCCTTACGCAACTGTAAGTACTATATACCAAACGGAATCGATTCCAGACTAGTTTAATAGCGTTTTGAAACTTGGTAAAGATTTTTATGAATACTGAGGGACAATTTAAAATTTGCTTTTGGAAATATAGAGGTTTCGTCCTATTTTAGATTGTCTCATTTAAAGATTATGATTATTGAAGTATTACGAAAAACTGTTACGACTTATTGTTAATTCAAGTTCGCTAAAAGGACAAAGTATAATATTATTTAAAACAGCCAACGATAAAAGATGATTCTCCACGGGCGCACTCACGATAATTCACTAAAGGAAGATAACGATCGTACATGAAAGTACAACAGCCGGCTGTGAAGGCTCCTGTGTACCTGCGGCGTACCCTGCTCGGCACAGACAATGTACGCGTTGTTCAGTTGACTAGCACTTCTAATTAGGACTATGCCAGTATTTGATTTTTTGATTACACCTCGACCGTACACCGATTCGGTAGACAATAGGGTACCCGTTACTGTCACAGTGCTTTACCGGTGAAAATCGCGTATCGAATCCAAACCACCGCACAACACAAGCAGTAAATAAAATAAAACACAAAAAAAACAAAGCTTCAGTTGACGCGCACCAGTTTAAATTTCGAAGTGGTTAATGTGTTAGTTATTAATCGTTCGATCGATTTTCGAATTTCAACTCGATGCGCGCGCGCGTTCCTCGGGCACTAACAGGTGACTGGCGCTCAGTCGTCGAACACTACCAGCCCGTGACGGCGCGACGGTGGAAAAACGTGGGTTCACGCGATGGGACTGCAGACACTGCAGATCGCGTCCTGAACCGCATACCAAGAATACTAAACTAACATCTATCTATTACTGACATAAAGCAGTGTTGTCATGAATTTGTTTTGTAAACAGTACGTAAAACTATTAACTGTCTGGTATAAAATGTACATTTGCTTTTATTGTCAACATACAAAGTTATTTTTACGAATATCTTGCCGGTCGTGGCAACTCTGCATGACAGTGATCACATATCTATGGCCCATCGTGGTGGAACTAACCAAAACTTAACATACTTGTAGATGTCGTTCAAACAGATCCGTCTTGATTACGATCATTGCACGGTTGTCACGGGGGACAGCTGCCGACTGGCAGACTGGGCGGGACAGAGCTCGGCTCATTATGACGCTCATTTTATCATTTCTCTCAAAATTGTGAATAAACATAGTATTTTGGCAACCATTGTTTTGTAACATTAATGACTTTTTGAGATTTTTGAAATAAGAATAGTTTAGAAATATCTCTCGATCTAAGATTTCAGAATCGACCGAAACCACGTCTCGATCGAAACACATTTCCTTCAGCCATACCGAGAGCCACCTGGAGCGGTCATAATAATGTCAAAAACGAGTTTCTGCAGGCTATCTAATCACGAGCGGTCACTACTGAAACACAAGTGTTTATGGAAAGGCTGCTACAAAACTATACAAATGAGCCGATACATCGTGGCTTTTACGCTGTTTGTCGATAAAATAGCATAAAGCTGTAACTCCTTAATGTCTCTTAAAAGGCGTCAATGTCATCTATAACAGTATGCATCGACTCGAACCTCTTCCACGACGATCTAAAGACTTTTCTCGCGTATACCTGGGCGATATCTCTTCCTCAGAAACAGAAGATGTTTTATACTTAGCGGTCACCCATCTACCGACCGGTACTGCCTCGCGCGCTCCCTCTCTTAACTGGTCCTCACCAAGGATCGTCGCAAGCAGTCGAGTGAACACTTCCAATATCCTTCACATACTCAATGTATTAACATTCATTCTCCGACATGAGCGAGATGAGGAGATAAGGAGAGCGAGCGTCAGGAAGTCTGCAGGTGCGTCGTTGTGATGCTAGACAGGTCCATCATTTCCTTACGCGGCAATTTACATGACTTGCGACAAACATCGAGGTGCCCTAATATAGAATTGAATCCTTCTGCAATCTTCCTCACAGACATTCTATTGATCCACGTCACTATGAAATACCAGAGTTACACTGAGTCATGCCCTTGTTGTCTTTGTCATCCTCGAGGCACAGAAATGAAATATCTTTTTAAAACTAAAAACCGTCGTTGCTTCTCTCAGCAGACCTATGCGTGTATTACCGTAAGTTTCCTAATACAACAGTACAACCGCAGACCAATAGGCTAATCCGTTTATGAAGGCAGGCATGAGATTTATTTCTTTAATAAATATTCGGACAACGACCAAGTAAATATTCTTATTTAATTGCTAAGTGTCGAGTTATTTTGCAGTAGATAAAAAGTTCAAAGACTATACTCGGTGCACATTCGATCTGGAATGTTTAATAAGCAATGATTGCCTGGGGACCTGCGACAGACACGAGAATTAAACTTGTTGTTTTATCAGTTGTTAACTCATTTGTACCGTTACATCTTTAAATACTTTTACTTGTAAATCAAGGTACTTACTTGGTGACAAATGCATAAAGTGTATTAAAATGAAAATCAATAAATTATAAAAGTATACAAAAAAATACTTCAGTAGGTTAAAAGGTTGTAAACTCCTTCATGAAACTAAGGATGTCAGGTATGAATTTGTGAATGATAATTGTGTGGTGTAATTTTGTTGTGTGACTGGTTGTGTGTGACTGGACTACGTTTATTATACTTGTTCTTTGATATTTATACTTGTTCTTAGTTCAATAACATATTTTCATAAATATAATGAGTAGTTTAGTGGAGAGAGCCTCAATGAGGTAAGGTGGTGAAAACTCTACAAAAGTTTATTGAGCCGCGACAAATGCAAGCTCGTTCATGCCAACTGAGAGTAGCTCTCAGCGAGAATGTCCTTGGAACCAGACATCACTTTGAATCAAACCGCGACAGTTGCCGAGATTGGAATGCATTAAGTATAAGGACACGACGAGCGGATCAACAAAGGGTTTAGAATTATTGTCAAGTACTATTAAAATGACTAAGTAAACTCCTCGTTGGCGAAGACACATTCTTGTTAATAACAGAGTTCAGTCTAATTGTTTATGTTATTTAAAAAAAAGTTTACTTTTTTCTAAGTAATTAGCGATTACTGACTATCAATAATTTAAAATAATCAATATTTTATTATTAAAAGTTGATATAAAGTATAAAATAAAGACTAAGTAAGCTATTCAAGAACTAACATCCTAAAACTTTAGAAGAATGCTTCAATACGAAAAATTCCATATACATATTTATCATTTAAACGATGTCAGATTACGGACTAACACATTAATCTATGGACAATGTTGTAATTAGACACATTACAACACATTAGTTCTTTATTAGCATACAAAAATATGAAGCTACGCCCCACAGAATGCGTCCCATCCTCTACCGCGGCGCTGCCCACGTCCACTGCTGCCATTGTTACAACACGTACGTAGGACTGCTCCAGGTGTTCAAACTATGTGACACTGTAGTACTTCACCATGATTCCAAGAAGAACGCTGCTAGGGCGTGGACTGAGTGTGTAGGCACGTTCCTTGCCGCTTGCTCTTGAGGGAACAGCGGTCATTTGTTAAACGATGGCACATTTTGATAACCAACGTAAAATCTATATATATATATAAATGTTTGTTTGTCCTTGATAGACTCTGAAATGGTAATAGATAGAGCACTGATGGCTCTAGCGAAAGTTGTGGTATCAAAATTATATAGTTCGGTGACATGGTTGATGAGTTGATGCGTAGCTACGCGCCGAGTACAGCTAGTGCATAAATAATATAAATCAAGAACAGAACTGACCTAATGGTCGTTCCGAGCAGTTTCGGTGCCGATGTGGATGTTCATACTTCATAAGACTTATAATGGACAATGACATGACAAAAATTATGTTACGACTAGGTTCGCAGTTATGATAAACTTGATACTTCAATTATAATTACAGTTACTTGTTTATACACAGCGAATTATCCTGCGCGGGATATCGGTCACCACACTGTTGGTACACACCAATCCTAATAAATGATTCATGAAACCGCATCTCATCCTGCTCTCCGTTGATTCAACACGTTGAAGGTTGGAGCTTACCTTACCCCGTCGCTAAACGCATCTGTATGGATGTAGGTACATTAGCTGCAGTTTAAGGAAGTGACACGAAATACTCTAATGAACTCTAGTGATGTGTACGTATGAAACGAACATTTTGATGGTATTGACTTAGGAGATGTTACTAACTCGATAAATATATAAAAATATACTGTATCTTTTAAACGTTTGTTTGAAATTTAAGTGCATTTATTCGTTCGAAAGTATTATTAAGTTAATTTTTACAATTCAACTACCACTAATTATATTGTGCTGTGGAAGTAAAGTGGGTATCAATACATCTGTGCATTAGAACTGCATTTATCTGCATGTTACCGTACTGCTATAAAAACCGCTAAATAAATATTCATTGGAACATAATAGTTTATAGGAAAAACAAGGCAACAACGTGATTAGTGATCTCCGTATAATAATGGTATGCAGGTTATACACTTTGATCATTGTAATGTAACTAGTATCGCCATCTATATATCCACATTGGAAGCGTCGCTAAGCGAAGTTCAGCAACTTCGATACGAACCACAGAAAGTACACATCAGCGCCATCTAGCGTCGAACGATTACAATATAAATAGAAGCAAGCAAGCGCAGCGCTCACTGCGAACTTACCATCATTGTCTGCCAGTTTGCATGTACAAATAAATTGTTAAAATACTTAGATATTTAAAAAAATAAACAAAAGAATATTATATAAATCGTATTTTAGATAAACCGTTATAATTCAGATCTATAAAAATAACAATAACATAATTACGTGTTAAAAGAAAATAATATTTTTAAAGTAGATTTTACTTATAACTGTTCTGTTGTGTGTTAGTAAAGAAAGCGAGTGCAATATATTTGCACATAAATATGTTACATTATCACACATCTCAGAAATATTAAATATTCCATGGCTAATAAAACAGTCCCGCTCGCAGGATGTCAACTCGAGCGTGGGTGACGCAACCTTTGGCGACTTCAGGTGTCCCACATAACTAAAGAGGACATTACATTGCTTTTAAGGCACTGAACTAGTGGATTACAACCAGCGTATCACAAATGGCCAATTTAGTTTACAAAATACGTCAGCAATTTAAAAAGTGGATCAAATCCAGCGAAACGTCAAATGAATGCACTGTTAAGTAAATGGAAGTGAACAATGTCGCAACAACCGAAGCAGAGTAAACACTTCAGCGACGATTTGACAAATTGAACTGGATTTTGACACTGCAAGACGGTGACATCAAATGTAGCAACGAGTCGAGCGATAAGTCTCCAGCCTTGATCGCATTTGGCTTGCTAATGCTGTTCATGATCAAACAAGTCATCTTGATTATAAACGAGGCCTTTATTTGCGAATGAGCAGCAACTGCTTTGGTCTTTGATTGAAAACATGATCGTATCCTTAAAGTAATCAAACCTTAATAATGTTTGATAAGTTTAAGCTGAACTTGTAATTGAATCCAAAACGTTGTTGAATAGTCAGATGAATATAGTTACATTGGATTTACTTGGTGCAAATTAAAGGTATTTATTTAAACTCCTGTATAATGGCGACATTTGTTTATAATGTCATTAGATACGCTTATTAATATGAGCAGCGGTAATAAGTTGATGGTGTTAATGATGACGAGCACCTGTGTTACGGCCAGGTTGTCAAGCAGGCTGACAGCCCAGCCGTGCCCGCGGCGGGTGACGTCACGGCCCGGTGGCCTACTCCGGGACTGTGGGTGGAAGGAAGGCCGGCCACCAGATGGCGCGCCCACGCCAGCCGCCCTCGCGATCACTTTCTACCACAGTTGTCGTTCCTTCACTTATTACAACTACGGTATCGTATGTATCATGACCAGAACTGTCAATCATTGTTAAGTTCTCGGCGCCAATGAGTGCGGTCCAGTGCTCGTAGCGTCACGGGCGCTCCTCAATCAGCGGCTACATGCCGCCCATGTTGCTCTAATGAAGTCTAAACATACATTTCAAATTCGCACGCTTACAAGAGTTGTAAATAGGAAGCAACTTGAGAATAATTTTAATATTAAATATTATTTATGTGTGGGTGCGATGTTTACCGGAATAAATGACAGTTCCTGATTCCATACCATATACATCATTCACGTATTTAATATTTAATAATGAATTGGTTTTCTAATAACATAATATTAACTTCGTACTGGTTTAATAAATATATTTTAAAAAGTTTGCAACCTGCTATATCAATACAAAGTTTATATCTTGCATTTATGGTATAGAGACGAAATAACAATTATTAGGATAAATAATAGTATATATACGAGTTCATATTACATAATAATTATTTTATTACCGAAAAATCTTAAAGTTCACCCCTATCTCAATTTAACGTCCTAAAAGAGGCACAAGATGGCGCTGCTATATTGTTAAACCTTCGTCGTGGTAAGAGAGTCGTTGAATATTTTTTGCAATTTTAAAACATTCCTCCAGTCCTTTATAATCTGACATATATACGTCATACTTGGTTCTGGTTCGAGACAAATTTCTACAGCAACGAAAATGATTTGTTTACCTTTGGATACAGTTGCTGCCATAGTTTGCACTGCTTGGAGGGGCGAGTTCTGCTCGAAGAGGTATGAGAAGTGGTATGGAGTATTTTGGCAATGAGCAGCGAACACGTGATCCCCGACGAGCACGACCGCGACATAGTTCAGACCCCACGAGTAAACCGCCGCGCAGATGGCCAAATACATACTTGGTATACTCTAATATCACTGGCGCGTTTATATGAGATCCCAGAGCCTAGCCACGGAGGGATTTCCGACTGGTTTTAGTGGGAAGAAATCTCTAGGTAACATTTCCCTCTCGATAAGGAAAAAATAGTTACTCTAATAGAAATACTCTAACTTTGTACAATACACCGCACTGCAGTAGATCACGAAACATTCCTCAAAACTCGCGAGAGATTTATTTTGGATCGTTTTTGATTGAATCTTTTTAATTGGCTGATAGC
Organism: Asbolis capucinus; assembly: GCA_018249125.1. Classification (NCBI taxonomy): domain Eukaryota; kingdom Metazoa; phylum Arthropoda; class Insecta; order Lepidoptera; family Hesperiidae; genus Asbolis; species Asbolis capucinus. The sequence goes on from DWJZ01000018.1 coordinate 35,879, forward strand.
ATTGATGTTTAAAATAATTTTGGTGCAGTGAACTGATTTTTGAGCGTGTTCTGGGTTGTATCTGTTTCGCTATAATATGTTCCATTACTTATTATTAATGGGTTTGTGGTTCAGTGTAGCGGCGGCATCTTATCAACCCAGTATAAACCGATCTCTCTGTACTGTGTCCTTAGTGACTTCGCAGTTGAACCGGAGGCTGCGTCTACAGTTACGCGGGTCGCGGGTCGTTGACCGCACGTGGCGTTTCAAACAATGCTCCTAATACTTTATATTAGATTTGCGGTTTTCCACATAACAACTTAACTCCACTCGATATCCGGCTCCAAATGTAATATGTAGATTAGAAAAGCCAAAATTAAGTTAAAATAAACCCAAAAAGTCGCAGAGATTGTACCGTAAGAGAATGGCCTAAAACATGTTGGAGGCGAAAGGTCTGAGACAGAACGAGGTGGAGTAAGCGTTGGCAGGCCAAGGTCCATGAAGGGTTATAGCGCCGCCGAAGAAGAAAAACAGGCAGGGTAGTGACAGGATATTTTAAAACCCTAAGACATGTTTGGGACAGTGAATAGAAGTAATCCTGAGGATTATGCATGAATTGTGAAGGCACAGACCGCGTCCGCTATCATCAGGTTATCGTTTGCACGTCTGCAGCCGGCCAGCGTGTCCGACTTGGAGTATAATGGTCTGTGTCCTTGACACGGTCGGCGATGGTGAACGATGAATCACAGTGGCCAGCCTGGCTTGTGTATTATGCAACCTTGAAAAGGTGGGAGCGCTTCCAAACACGAGTTCACTGGGTCTAACTAGGAGGTATGTGTGAGCGGAGGCTGTTTTAGCTTTGACATTAACACTTAAACTACAAGTAACACGCTCTAATAATTGATAGCACTAAATCATTACAGGAAACTAAGTTGTTTCTCCCAGCACAATGAATTAAACCATTCTGGATACATCTGAAAAGCACGCATTTTAGCGACCATCACTTATATTAGTTGTGCAGCAAGAACATCAAGGTGAAGAAATTTCTAACACAGACATCGCATCTGCAGATGTCAATAATGTTGATCTGCAGAAAATAAATACAGGAGGACATGTACGGGTCAAGGACTTCAGAACATTGCTAAACATTGCTCTTATATAAAATGAGGGCCTTATATGAATTCATTTGACCGCACAACCTCATTATCAACGTCATTAATAAGAATTCTTTGAATGTTCTCAATAAACAGACATATGAAATACATAAATAAATATCTTCTTTACCACAACATCAAAGATGCTGGTGGTCAAGTAACCGAGCATAATGGAAGACAAATTAACGTGTCATTATCCAAGTGTCGCGTTTTATCGATGAAGCGAAAGTAAGGTGATTATTCAGTTGGCAGCCTTGAATAAGGACGCGCCGGCGCCTCACTCAGGGACCGCGACCATCGGCCATACTTCTAATACTTCATTACGTATCCTGTGCCCGCACATACTAAATAGTAGCCTCCTCATTATGTATTAGCTTTATTACTAACAATCATATGAGCCTGTGCCAAGTCAAGGTTAACATCCATAAAGCTAAAAAATGCATTAAGATCCAAATTATTTTTACAGAACAAAACAATACCAAGAGCGTGGTAGGCTTCGTCGACAATGTGATGACGACAGTATTGGACATAAGCCATGTTTATAATTAGCGTTGACCTCATTGAGGGTGGAACGCGATAATATTTACCTATGGCTGGGTCGGCAGGTGACCACGCTCACACTGACACAATCTCCCAAGGCGAGCTCATGATCGACTCTATGCTAGTAACCTCACGGCGTTTTAAACAGTAGCTAACAATGCACTATTGTATCACATAAAATGCGCAATCCTCATCAGCTGACATCGCATACTACGGTGAGCTATAAAATCAGTCAAAAAATATTCGGGAGTATTGGAATTATACACTCCAAATGATATATAACCTGCTATCATTCTGAGTGAAGTAAACTAATTATGACTATATACGAACCGTATTCGTTGGGCTGTAATTAAAAGGATTATTCAGTTGGTAGGTTTCATGATCGACAGGATGACGTTATCAGCTCGTGACGTCATGCTTAACTCAACCAGGTACCCGCGTGTTGTGACTCCTCGTGATATCCTTGAATTCATATCGCAGCGTGATAAAAAGTTATTGATAGGAAATAATAAAATTATTTATGATTTTATTTCCATCTTTTAACTGTCACGAAACTTATCGGCATTCGTACAAGACTGCTCCAGGCGTTATGACCATATTTGATTATATGTTGTTCACTACTCAAGCCATGTTATTCACTAAAAATCTATTTACTTTGCTCGTTTCCAAAAACTCAGCAGGTGAAGTATCTGCGCTTCTATTCAACATCAGAGGTTCAATTGCAAGAAACATAATAATTTTTTCTTTCCTTTTCAAAATTTACACCAGTAATCAGAATTCGGTGCATAACTGTAAAAATGTCACAAAAGTAAAGTATCAAGGAGAGCCAGACAGAAGGCGAACTACAAAATCAAATTTAATGAAAAGGACGCTATCATTAAACGATAAACAAAATGAGCAAAGCAATAAATATAAGGATTGTGATGACGCAACAAGCACGAGAGGGAAAGTGAGCCGCGGGCGGCGCGCAGCGAGCGGCCGCGCAGCAATCACTGAGCGACTCGTGTAACGAACTTGACATTTTTGGGGACGCCCGTAAAAAGCTCGCCGCCCCGCATGAGGCGCTGGCTGACATATTGTCATATGTAGCGCAATTAAACACATTGCATAACCGTTTTGCCAAGAAAAGTGATCAGACTATTTTTAAATTTGCACGATTTTTGTTAGGTCATCTAATGTGATCAATATTATCGAATTACTCGGAAAGGCCATTTAGATCACAGTTTGAAATGACATATATACCAGGTCTTATTAAAATAATTGGTCGATGAGTATAGTGGCCTGAGCCTTCAAAGTCTATGGGTAACTGAAAAATCCATAAAAATATACAACTTAAATTGTACTGAAACGAATCAAGATAGTATATCAACGTTGAATTGAGGTATCCTTCGAACCTGTTTTCCGAACGAACATTCTTGTGTTCCCAGTTTAACTCGTAATATGTACGTATGTACGTATATTCATATACATATGTACGTATATTCAAAAACAAATTTTACATTCAATTTAAACCAAAAAATAAACAAATAAACCATAAAATAACAAACCATAAAAATGTAAAATGGCTGTTCTCCAAGGACCTTATTTTTGCAAAGGTTAAGACACCAAAGAATGCGCGCAACAAAACGACAGTCGACATTTAGTAATGGTTTCTGATATGAATACTAGATATATGTGTCACGGCGAACTTACATATAAGGACATTCGCGCATATGGAAATATGCATAGCACACAGTACTTGCACGTAATGTTACGTCACTAGTGTCACGGGGAGCAGAAGGAAGATGGACGACTGTAAGTGTGTGCCAAATATTAACCATAAAAGAAGGACAAAATGACAAGATGAAACATCTATCCAAAGGAAAAACAAAATACCGTCACTGATGTGGCGTGAAACCAGTAGCATTACAATGGACTACATTGTTATTTCTTTGAAACTGGTAGATAAACCATAGTGGATGAACATGTGACCGTTGGGTTAAAATTAATGCAAACTTTTGTGATTCAGTTCAAGTGGATCTCAAGATATCACAAATGTTGACGCACAGCAAAACAGTAGACAATAAAATGATTAAGTTTTTACGAAAACTGAATGTTTCATTATGTAAAATGACCGGATTTGATACACGTCCAAAATAAGTAATCGGCTTACCGCGGACCGCGAAGCACCTCGCAAACACCCAACCAGGCCAAGGCTCTTCCGTCTGTGAGGAATCCACGGACATTACAATAAAACAGTGTAGTAACAAACGAGTTTCGTGATGAAGGTGCTCATAAATTCCGTGATTAGCCGCGTAGAGGCCAAATTAAGTGACTTTAAAAGGAAGGAATTTTGAGAATTTAATAAACATTCACTACCGCCACTACCGCTAGTAAACGAAGGAAAGCTGCCATAGAACGCTGTAGTACCGACATCTACAGAGGGCTGAGGACAGCTTTCCATACCGCTAACAGATGAGGCGATAAATTACATTTATGTCATGTTTGAATTGAACGTTCTCAGAATAGCTCCAAATATCCGAAAATTACCAACAGACACAAGAAAATAAGCCATAAAGAACGAACACACGATGACTGTAAGACTGTACTTCACAACAAATGCTACTTGTTATTGGTACAATAGTGCATTTCTGTTGTGAAATGAAGTTTAAATAAGAAATCCTAGTGTTTGAGGTCAGTCGCGATTTAGACTGAACCGTGCGCGTTCCTTGCGCAATAACCAATTACCAGTGTCATTCGCGACTGACCAAACGGCAACCTGAGGGTCCCTACGATACGCCCAGTGAGCGGTCGCTGCTAGCTTTACTATTGACGTTGACACTAACACTAACTGATAAATATGTCACTGCACGTCGTATCAGTCATAGAGAAGTGGCGGTCCCGAATGTCACGTTATTAAAAGCTTAATTAAATTCACAATATCCAATTAAATTCAATGAATCTCGTTATAATTTAATTTTAGTAGAACGATTCTATTATCTATCCATTTGCTACGTTTATTTTTGATAGATATTACTTATTTGATAGATAGCCTTTTAATGAATGCAAGTTATCTTGTTTCGTTCTTACTTCAGAAGTCGCTTTGCCACTTCAGTCGATTTTAGTGTTAAATTCCACTTCAAGTGTAACAAAACATCTTAACGCGTTTCGAGTATCAATATAAGACATGGTATATCTGAATTGGTTCAAATGGACAGGACAGGACATGCGACAGACGCGTCCACTCTGCGGACATTGTATATTATATTTGTTTCAGCAACGACCACTCCTCAACAGAACATAATCACAACACGTGCTTTAAATTCGCGCGCCGCGGCAACATGTCTCGACGGAGAATGTACAAAAACAGTTAATGGATTACGTGTTTCAATATTTTTAATTCGTAATATTTAGACTGTTTATGAAAGTGCCGACTGCCGACCGGCGATGTCGTAAAATAAATGTAAATGCATCGTTAATGGATAATAAACTAACAATATTTTTGCTTTTAGAAATCCACTTTTACCATTATTCACTCAGTAGTTATTATAGAAATAATTTTCTTAAAACCACAACAAACCATGTTATTAGAAGTTTATCGGTCTCATTACTCATCATCACGACAACGCGACCATCAGCAACGCGTATACGACACGCGTCGCCTGACACAGGAGTACGAACGTCATTAACATTACTATACCACTTATTGATGATTCGTCAACGGGACAGACTTGTTACGACTTGGACGATGGAACCACACAAAGTCCAAAAGTTATCTTTGAATAAAGTGTTCTTATCAAATTCTATTGGTCGCAAGGAATATGAAAATACGGAACGACTATTACATGTACATACATCGCGTGCGTGTTTCGTATTCAATGCTTGGATGGCTTTAATTGTATAACTAGTAGGCTACACTAATATGAGTTTAACATAATGTTAGCTTCATGTACAGACCAAACACAATCAAAATAATTTAAATAATGAGGCAAAGATACGAACTTATGTACTGGTGCATGCGGTGTCACTTACATTATTATACTAAATATTTCTTTAAACGACGTTTCCACAACTGCTACAAACAAATATTTCTGCTAAATAAAGGCGAACGGTTTTATAATTTGTATAAGAATTAATTCCACAGAATCTGATATCACCGCGAAGCGTAACCTATAGTAAGAGGACTGACCTGGAAGTGCAGGATGATGGTCCAGATGAGTCCCAGCGTGAGCTTGGGGTTTCCGTCGACGATGTCCTCTGCCCGTATGTTGACCAGCTTGATCTTCTTGTACCGCAGGAAGTCCAGTGCCATCTGCACGTTCTGCAGCATGTGGAACCGCATGCGGCCTCGCTCGCGCGGCTGGAAACACACAACCAAATTTTTCAGACTATCTAATATTAATTTAATTTCAGGCGAACCATGTAAAGAATTACTTAATAGAAACAACTAACCAAGTCACAGACGAGTCGTTTAGTGTCACCATTGCCCATGCAGAATACTGAGAGCATTATTAACTAATACATTGCCAGCCAAGAAACTGCTGGTTCTTGAGCTAACAACAAGCCTGAACCCCAATACAGGAGTTATTTGGTGATTGGCCTTTCGGCAAGGGGATGGGCGCGTACGCGTACCAGTGTGGTTCACTCCTAACTTCAAATTATTATCTGAAATTACCCAGCTAAATAAGATTAAAAGCTAGTTAGGAACGTGAGAATCTTAGATTGGTCGAGTCAAGGTGGATACGAATGTGTTCTTAAGCTAGCAAAAATCTTCAGCTTTGTAATCGATTCCTTCTTCAGTAAGGTTCTTATGAAACGATAACTCCACGTAACAATTCGCATATCACATTCGAGCCCTTCCGCTAATGTGGCGTATTTGACACGGCGCGCGGGCGCGGCGGCCACGGGGGCGTGACGAGCTCTTTCTGACATCCTAATGAGCAAGGGCGTATTATGATAAGCTGCTATGAAACTAACGCTGAATTAATTATGCTTATTGTTGCGCTGTACAGCTATAAAAGCTATAGCTTAGTCCCCAAATTGTACACGGCTGAAATCCTGCTAAACTTGCTCTAGAACGGATTCGAATTGAGAATCATTAGTTCTGTAAGCTGCTGGTTTCTACTATTGTAGAGTACACATATTATAAATTTGCTGTATTATATGGAAATAGTCCATGAGGTAACCGTTATTTGGCACGAACGTTAGCCTGGAACACGGTCGGTTCCGCAGCGGCCGCCACACCTGCTCATCCAGCACTTGTATAGTTTATAAGGTCACACGGTGGGTGCGATGACTATGGCAACTAGCCGCGCGGTGTGCTGATACAAGTAGCCAATGCCTCTCTTTATTAAATTTCCTTCAGATCCAGATTCTGCCTAGTTATTTCCAAGAGTTACATAATTTACATTAAGAAATCTCAATAGGTAAGAACATTCATCTATACACTATAATACAACTCACAGTGCATTTTTCCTGTACATTGAAGATTTTTTAACAATTTTGATGAGGGGGAGTCTAATATCGAGATACATTTGTTGGAATTATAGTCCGTCTATCTGTCTGAACAGATTTCGATAAACCTTTGAAAAGTTGTTACTTATATCCCCGATTAACATTTAGGATACTTTTTATTCCGAATAATTCCCGGGCTTGCCTGGAATAGGAGAAGAAAGTTTGTATGGGAATTTCCTTAAATGTCAACCGATTTGCTTGAAATTTGCAACAAACATGCCTCAATTAAATTAATGAAATACGTGTTTCTCAGCTTTTTGATATTTTGGTATGAAAATAAAATAAGGCAAAATAACGTGAATATTTTGAAATTTTCAATACACGCTCGTGGGTGATACGTGTGTGGATTTGAAATGTACATATCGTAAATATAATACCTTCAATATAAAGTCAGCGATTCTTTAATTTCATCCTATAAATGATGGACAAGGGGGGTGAAAATTTGTTGTACTAAAATGCCTTCCAGTAAACAATGTGTAGTATTTATTATTAGAATCACTTTAAATCTCGACAAATTCTTATCATTTACGAATTTTTTCATCTCTAATTATACCAGAGTTCCCTTGGGATACGGAATAAAAGTTAGTATGGGATTTTTGGTCCACTGGTAATAAAAGAATAATGTATGTGTGTAAACGAAGCTGCGGGTATAGCTAGTAATAATAAAAAAATTACAGTCAACGTTGCAAAATTTCGCTATATTTTAGCGAAATAGCCTATTCAAGACCTCTTTCCATCCGTCAGCAATTACGTCAAAGTTTGGAAAGATTTGCGAGAGAGCGTTGAGATTGGAGAGGGTCCGCGGCACGGGACAGCTGGCGCACTGCGACGGTGTGACAGGAGGTTTCGATTGTGATCTCATTTATTGGTCATGAGTCATTTATGCATTACGTAATGCTTCTGTTTTTGGCACATTGTCAACAAACAAGCAGACGAGCAATCTAACTTTAAGTAAACACCTAGCGGACAAACTGATTCCTTGTCAGCTAAGGAACGTAGAACATATAAGAAATAAATAAAATGGTATTATACTTTTTAAACTATACGTTCTGTAAATTCAAATAAAAAGCTTAAACGTTTTAATTCAGGAAAGAATAAACCTTGGTTTATGATTTAACGTTTAAAATAAAAACACAGATGTTATAAAACAAAAGCGACGAGCGCGGCGAAGGCGGCGAGCCACTCCTCGACGGTAATGAAAGTTGAACCATGTAAGCCGGAATTAAAGTACAACTTTAACGTCGACCAGCCACGTCAAGCTGCAGGTACGCTGACGGCGCCACTGCAGGTGACCAGCGCTGGACCAACATTATGCGGCTTGTAACACATACATATGTATATTATTTTAGTTTTTTATTCCATCACCTAAATTATCCTTTTTGAGACAGTGGCCGAAACCATGTGTCCATAAGTGTATTACTAATATTATTACACACCTAGAAGGGCCTATAATTATGACGTACAATTGGTAGGTACGAGTGTGTCACCTACCTATCATCATTGATACATTGTTGTAAACAAGTGATGAGGCACATTACAGGTTCCGCCAAACGTAAAGGGTAAGTCCTGACCAATGGGACATCCCGTGATAACGACACATTTATGACTAGACACGCCTTCAACAGACCGTACGCAGAACAAAATATCACAATGATCAGCAACACAGCTACCTGCCATTTACAAAATAAAACCGAGTCCTTGCAAATATTTATTAAACTCTAACTGAAGTCGTCTTGCTATTTGTAGTTACTCTTAAGAACATCGATATTTTGAATATAGTTCCGCTTTGAAAAGGTTCTACTACCCTTATCAGACAAACATAATAGAGAACGAACTGTAATACAAACTGTTCTGAAACACTGTAAACTGGTAGGAAGTACATTATGACATAGTTGCAGGAGGGTATACTCACGAGGTGTTCGCCAGAAAGCACCTCCAGCAGCGAGATGAGGTTGAGGCCATCGCGCAGGTCCTCGAACAGGTCGTTCACGTGCCGGTTCACCTGGACACAGACACACATAGAGAACGTTAGACAAGGATAGGCGACGTTGTAACGCAAATAGGTACAACACAAAAGATACCCTAAATAAATGATATAATTATATATTTTGATTGAAGAAAATACTGAAAGTATGATCTATAATATGACCTATTATAGAACAATATATAAATATATATTTTCGTAAACTTAACTGTACTTGAAGACTAGAAAACAAATTGACATGTACCTATTTAAAATGTAGTGCAAATATTCTACATAATAAAAATGTGACTACACACAATATCTGTGACTCAACACAAGAATATTAATTGCATCCCTTTGAATATGAAACAATATATATATATATATCTACAAGGATTACATGAACATGATTAAATATAGGTTTATACCTATATTTTACTAGGTAACTGTGTGCGCGAGGTGTTGTCTAGTTAGTTGTTGATTCAAGCTTAGAAATTACAGTTTACACGGAACTTTATAAAATAACTTTATAAGGATTAACTATCCAGAAAACAAAATCAAACAAGCGATCATACGGGCGATGATGGACAAACAGGCATGCAGACACAGTCATCAACAAACAATTCTAAATGTATTTGTCCGCAGTCGTGCGTGTACATGCGCTCGCCGGTGTACCTACTATTTTAGTATTAGGACAAAATAAATATTAAAACTACTTAAACTAATTGTCTAGCACAACGTAAGCTTGTGACAACGAGAACGGTAACTACAAACTATTATATTCCGATTGCCGTATAAAATAACGACCGCACCGCCTCCCTGCAGCGGAGCCGCCACAGCTACCACGACTACTGCTGCTGGAAGCTACAACATCTCTACATTACCAGCAAGGTACTAGCTCGCCAACTGAACCACAATAGTTAAAGTGATCAATAAATAAATTTAATAAATAGCTACACACCAAATTGGAGTAGATTTAAGAAGCGAATTATATATATTCTGAGCTATTGCCACAGTATTTCATCATCAGATCGTCATCAGGAAATAACCGATTGATCTTAGCGCGCTGCTAAGGTACTGGAATTGATAGGATCCGGTCTCATCGGCAGCCGGAAGCACCGCGCCCACACTCTTCCAGTTGCAGTATTTGCTCAACTGATATTTCATTAACAGAACTTAGACTCAGGTTTCCAATTCTAACGTTCCAACCACTGGGATATCCCTACTAGAGTGCTATGTTCATACCAGCCGGTAGCGACCACCAACTTGTTTATTATTAGACAACCACGGAGAAGCTAGATTTATTCTGCCTTTTTACGGCATGGAGATAACTGAATACAGCATTTAGAACCAGGATGGATGAAAAGATACAATAACTTAATAGTAGCTAGCTATGTACATTGTATGTCACGTGAAGGTGTAGCGAGTCACCTCCAGTATTTATAAAATATATCGCGTCAATAACCATAACGAACTGTTTATTTATCTATCAGCTGTAGTTGTACTTTATCACGGAGATAGTGAACGATAACATTAATACATGTACAGTACTTAGATAAACAAATACTTAGTCTGTAGCTCTTCACGTCGAGATATACAGTACAGCACCTGGCAGCTTTGATTGTTTCACTGCGACTGTACCACAATTACATTACACAATAACTAATATTACCTACTACAGATACACACCACAATGTAAAATAAAAATTAAATTAAAAACAAGCCATTCATATTTACAATAAATTAAGTTTTATACGTAATTTATTGTGTCATATGAGATTATAATAGAACGAGCATGCCGACAGCCTGCCAGACCAGCGTACACTCGACAGTGTACGAGTTAAGACAACATAAATGGCGTTCAGGTACATTGACAGTGCTGGCTCAGCTACACCTGCCTTAACGGCTGTATACACGCTTTCAAATACGTCTTACATTAACTTTTCAAAACGCTATACCAATTAACTTCAGCTACAAAGGTTATTTTACATGAAATATTTAAATTAAATGAATTAATAAGTACATGGAAGCAGCGCATTAAGCCGCAAGTGTAGCACTAGTACAGAGACTACAGACCAAGCAGTATCTCATCAGAAGCTGCATCCGACGAGGCCGACGACACGAGCGACTTACTTGTTGCGGGGGACAGCAGGGCTGGTTGTTGACCACCTCGCACACGTGGAGACGAGTGTACGTCTGTCCGGCCGCGTGAAATACAACACACACCCGGTCAGTGCTCAACACACGTTGCAATGGAATATCATTATTTTTATCATTTTAAGCAAGCAGAGGAGCTAGCGGGCCACCTCATGCTAAGTGGTCACGGTCTTCCATGTGCTGCTAGCCAAGAAGAAAACTATGGACCCGCTTCTTGAAGGTTCCCATACAATAGCGCCATGATAATGTAGCCGGTAGTTCGTTCCATAGTCTACGAGTGCCTCGCAGACCTCATCATGGAGTGCCAGGTATCAGTGTGATGTCGGTGGAATTTATTGTGGCACGTTGAGTGGTGGCGCTGGCTTCTGGTACCAAGTTAAAAAGCTCTTCAGAACATGTCCCATTATACAGCCGGTAGAAGACGCATAAAGATATATAGGTATAGGTATAGGTAGTTAAGAGACACATCAACTTACCTACATATTATCGCATAACCTAAGGACATATTTTTCTAAGCGTAATGTAAAAATAATGACACAAATAATGTAATAGCTAACGTACATATATAATAATTTATTGCATTCTTGATATAATTGCTATAAATACTATAGAAGGTAGAAGAAGCGATGTTGAATCGCTCCAGCCGCGGCCGAGTCTGGCAACGTGTGGATTACCTTACGTGACGTACGCCGCTGGAATCGTCGTCGTTCGTCTCCATTATACAAAGAGCCGCGGACACGATGCAAAAATGTTATTATGTTATGAATATGTTCGCATATTGTTCTCGGGCCGACTACGCGACTGTTTGTACAGTCAACGCGGCGCTGAGTAATGCAGCTCGAGGTAAACAGACACGGCGAATATAAATATGAGGCGCTTACGACAATATTGCACTGACTTCATATATGACATCGTTTGTATTTATAAATGGGGATTTAACTATTCCACGCGGACGAGGTCGCGGGCGGAAGAAAGTATATATATACATATATAACAACATGACAATATATATGGGACTTGTCATAAATTATAGCAGGATCAAAAATAACAAAAGTTTATCAGCATTTAAACATTGAGCAACAGAAAAATTGAAATGTAACTGAAGCACTTGAATGATATACATAATTATATGAGGTACGTGTCGGACGCCGCTACAACAGGTCGATACACTATACATTTATAAATTATTATATCCATAAACTAATATTACCTTCAGATACTTCCAGTGCTGTCGAGTCCAAGAGTGAAGCGGTCGGGACAGACAAACAGATTAACACATTACCAACATGGTTCACGTACAGATGTGCGCAACTTAAATCTAAACTTACATTTAATTAATCAGCCGTCAGAACTAAGTTTTGGTTCGAATGTATAACTTCCGTAATGTGATCATTAAACAAACATAGTTGTATGTATGTATTTATTTTGGCACATTTTTTATATTAGAGTAACTTTATTTATTTTTATATAAATCCTAATAGTCTATCATTACAGGTTAATCATTACATTTTTAAAAGGACTCCTACATTCAGTATGTATGTCTCGTCCATATCACAGTAATAACCTGGTGCTCAGCTACCTTTCGCTTTCGAGGGCAATTCAATTTAAATAAATTATTTTCTCTGATAACAAAAAACCTCATTCGGAAGAGTTATTTCTCAAGGCTCCCCAAAAGAGAAATCGACCGGCGCATTGAATACCTATTTAAAATCTAAATCTTAACGTTAGTTCTTCAAGGACGGCCTCGCGGCCTTGACCACTACCCATACAAGTAGAACCGACGACATAATGTAGCTGAACAGGGAGCCCCCAGGCTACGGGCGCTGCTGTCTCTGCAATAACCTCAATCCGCCCCTGACCTATGCGCGCAGTTTCTCTCCTTTGTCATACGGATTAGAACCGCCCATCAAGCCCGTGACTCAGCCATCATTAATGGTCACCACTAGACCACGATGCGCTCACGGCCTGATGGACCAAAAGCCGATGACTAATTGTCTTCTCGGAATACACCGCTGCGTTTGAAAGGGAATTGTCGTTGAGGATTGGTACCGTATTTGCGAGAAAGGTCAAAACAATATTTGTGTCAAATGGATGCGGAAAAGTTGTTCTTAATTAGTCTATGACTAACTATTGCCCAATGGAGATGGTCATGGTTTTTGCAAATAATAATATTTTTATTCCCTCTACATCAATGCAATAGGAACGATCCAGAAATAATATTTTGGGATTCGACGAAAAAATATAGTGGCAAATTACTTCAAATTGATAAGGTAAATTAAAAAAAAACCATAACAGATTGACAGAACTATATTAATTTTCATCACGAGGCCGTAAATCAATAAGATGAGATAAAGGTAAAATACAATAATTAAAATACAAGTCTCTTTGCAAAAGCTGGAAAAATCAATACCGTCTTGGTTAACAATAAATTTGTGCTACCACGTGATCTTGACCAGGGTCGTGTGTCAGTGACGAATCGCGTGCGGAATACCAAAGGCCTGGAAGGTGCTCGACCTGTGACGTCACGAGCCTGCACCGCGCACCACCTATTGTCGTCGGCTACTCGCCATTGTGCAGTACACTACTCTATCTTATTGATGTATTATAGTTTACTTTCATAAACCTAATTCTTATGTGTGTGTGAGAGTGGATTAGATGAGACAGTATAGTAACGTGATACTACCGAGCTAGTGTAAAAGAGGACTCCTTACAATAAAGCTAAGGCTTATAATATTCGACTTAAGTGAGTAGTATTTTAGTTTGAACCCTCTGGAGTGCAGGGTTCCTCGTGATGTTTTCCTTCACCAAAACAAGTGTCAATGAACTTCTAACACGTACATATCTTTTTGATAATTAGAGGTGCGCAGCGCATCGAACTCGGCACCTCCCGTCCAGACTGACGTTCAAACCCACAGGCTAGCGATGCTTGCATGCCAGCGGACGACTAGAAGGCTTCAAGTCCAGCCAGTGCTTGATTGGTGCTTGATGTTGCGATGGTGATGTTGCATAGAAGTCACGTCATTAAAAATCGTCTAACAAAACTTGAGATTCACTTGCCCTCGCGTCAATTATAATAAGTTGTGTGTAATTAATGTCCCGCGGTGCCTCCACAGCTCGACACCGATGACATGACAGAATAATGATCACTCATAATTAATTTTTCATGGCTTTCTTTCTTTATTAGTGGTTAGTACACCAGTCGCGTACACATGTGGTGTGTCAACACATGTTCATGATTAACACCCAGTTCATCAGAACAGTAAATTATCGCGCTCGTCTTCCGCATGTCAAAAGTGTTGCTCTGAAAGCTATTAGTGTCTCAGGAGCTAGTCAGATATGAATTGCAGTACAATAACACGTAACTATACGTAATGAGAGTTATTGAGACCTGCCTATTATTAGTAAGTAGTTATTATGAGTTTAGTCACCGTTATATCGGAAACTCATGTGCTACCTGCGCAGAACATCCGGTGACAGATGCCATTCTGTTTGTTAATGGTTCCTAGAACCACCAGGAGATATTGAAAGCGCAGATAACAGCGGTATTTGGAGTTGAAACCAACACGTCGGCGACGGCGATAATCCCCGCATTCCATCTCTATTTGGAAGCAGTCAAACGATGAATCAGGACACAGGAATTGCAACCCGTGTCTTTATTATCTCGAGGCGCGATACCAACATTACGTAAACCCAGAGGTGGGACGAGTGTCAGCCAAGCCATTGTTGGGCTGACGAATGAAAATAATATACATAGGTCACACAACTTCTAGACGCTTCCAAAGTTTTTGTTGAACTAATTGGAAAAGTACTCGGTACCATATCGAAAGTGTTATATTTTTCATTCGCTTGTTGTTATTTTCTATATCTTACACACATGATATGCGGAACACACGTAATGTGTATACTTTCTGTAGCTTATCCGAATACATAAATAAACCTTATGTAAATCTTCATTTCAAAGTCCTAATTCAATGCATTTTGCATTTGATTTAGGCCATAGAAAACCTGTTGCATAGCACGGGACGGGATCCTAGCGATTACAAGAATTCAAAAACATCTAAAAGGTTTTTAAAAAAGGTTGCCTTAACGATATATAGTTTTCAGAACAAATACATTGACTGATTTCAAACTATTAAGCTCCTAAGGCTGCGTTATAAGTCCGCAGAAAAAAGCATGACGTCATAACTAGCAGCTGTACCATGGCAACTAGACTGACATCGAGGAGGTAACTAACTGATGCTATAAAATATTTGAGCGTGGGTCAAGATTGTCAACATGTTGACCCATAATAAAGTGGGCGATGTTTTCGGGCTCCACACAACACCACATAAGGATCTGCTGAGCCGCTGCATCATAAATTTTAAGTTACACCCACTTTTTAAACAGCATTACGTCATAGCTTGTCAGCGGCGGGAGTTCTTACGCCATATGGCAAGATGATTTTTAAATAATCATGTTTAAGCGTTTTCGAAAGATGAGACTTTCATAAGGTTCATCGTGTAAGGACTTCTGTGATTCATCTTGAACTCGTTTTGATGCATGTAGAGGGACATAGCGAGAGGGTGTCGTGTCGTCACTCTTTATGATATATCACACAATGGTAAAGACGCATTCCGAATCCCTCTTGGTGTGTTAATTTTTATTTTTTTTCATTGGCCTTGTCAGGGTTTTAAAAATGACGAATTTTAATCTGAGAGGTTAATGGTCTAATCAATACCCTTTTAGCGACGTGGCACCGGCGTCGGCCTTCCAAAGAATCACAGACCGCAGAAATCAAACTTCCGACCGTATTCTTCACCTCAGTATAGAGGGTAGCCAACGATGCCACCACATTTGCCACGTGCACTGTAACAATCGACCATAAACAACATTCTGTTCCACTCTTGCCCTATCGACTTCATATTGGCATCGCGATTTTTTAGACATTCTTATTGAATGAAACATATTGGTATATAACAATTGACTATTATTGTGACCAATTATTATTCTTTCAAAATGGCACCCGAAGTAATTGAAAGCACTACATCAACAGTCGCTAAACTGTCAAAGAAGTTTGGCTGTCTTAAAGACTTGAGTTGGGGATAAGTCCTCCTTCCTATTTGTACCAGTTTCAAAGGTACCCAACAACATCTGCCACATTTTTTAATGTTTGGTAAGAGCGGAAAATCCGGATCACTTGAGTAATATAACAACGTGAGGAGTTCTCACTGAGTCAGCGAATAACGTCATCACACGTGGTCTCCTATTACGGGGTGATTTTAGTAATTACGGAAAATAACTTGAAAGTTTTGGGGTATTTGAATAAAAACTAAAGTTGAGGTTGCACTTCGTAGGGCCGTGCCTCGTACGCCGCGTTGTACCAAAACATATATGGAAAATCCAAATAGCATTCGACGATGAAGGTTTAGTATATTATTGAAAGGCGTCGTTTACAACATAAATCACGCTCGGTGTGAAAGTGCGGCACATGGGTTAAATCATCCCGGTGACTAATCGTCAGATGTTGAAACCAAACATGTGTGAGTATGCGTCACCGACCACCGCGAGCCTTCGGAAAAGATCCTTTGTTACAGCCTCGCCTCAGACTAGCCCGGAGCCCTACAATACACGTACACTATTATGGCTCCAGGAAGTTTATACTGAACGCTTGTATAAGGAAAGTTGTTATAAAATATACCTATGACCTCTCACTATATTAATCATTACCTGACGCACTCTAGGGCGCATAATGAACGTTTATATAATTTTGTTTGATGATACTGCCCTGTTAGCTCGTCATCAATTGTTTTAGAGTACAATTACATTAGGTTTCAGTACATTACTGACCAGAAGTATGAGATGGATATATGAAAAAGTTATTAGTCCGATGAGCTACACGACGACAACGGACATATAGCTCACCGCGATGGGACCCATTAGTTGGAACCCATTTCATCGAGAGTGTTGTCAAATACAAAGACGATTGTATCCTGAGCAACAAAGACTGTCTGTTCAGTCCCTTGTGACTCACCATCAGCCAGTCTACCAGCCACACAACGATCCCAGTGTGGTGTGGTCGATTACCAGCAAACATAGATAAGCTTGCTGTAAGCTGCTCTGAGAGGATACACACTATTGTGTCTGTTAACGGATCATGTGATGGTGTTACTGGCAGCACGACACGCCACCAGTCTAATTTGTTGACTAACTGTTACATATCACAACAGATAATCAAGTCTCAATTTATATACATTAAATCGCACAAAATATCCGGAACTTGAATGTTTTATACAATATTCTTATTGGGTTAATGTAATAAACAACACAAACTTGCAATTAGTAGGTGTCTGAGATGAAGCTGTTATGGATCTATTACATTACGTTACGGGGTTTTAGAAGTGGGACAATTGAGAATGCCGTATTTTAGCCATCTTAGTCTAATAAAGTGAAAGTATCCAAGAGTACACCGTGGGCAAAAAATTCAGCAGTGAAGAAGGTTATGTTGTGTTACGGGTACTCACGATATATGTATGTTTTTTGCGCCGATGTATCGATCCAGTTGCATGAATCATGGATCATTTTGACAGCTTGACAGCTAACCGATGGATGACACTTGACACTAATACATGAGTGTTTGCATCTAGTTCGTGTTTGTGTTTTGTTTACCATATCACGACACAATGTACATAGTCCACGACGATTCCAGGTTAAAATGAAGTAGGTTTTCGGTAATATCCAGTAGGTCCTTTTGGGATTCCCGTTCAGATGGCTCTGCAATTCACATTAGCACGCCAAAAATACTCTTCGTTTGAGACGTTTCCTTTCGGTTCACAAAGCGCATAAATCACATCACTTGCTTACAAGCGGGAGACGAACAAAGGAAGGGGACGGTTTGGAGAGCGCTTATTGTTTGGCAACGAGAACTTATCTACGACAAGTCCACTAAGTGACGGTCAATAAGCGAGGAGTGCAGGGACCCGTTTCAAAACGGCTAAAGGGTAAAAGAAAGAGGTATGAGCGTTTAAAGGTTGCCGTCTAACTTACCAAACAAATAAGTCTTTAGTATGATCGGATTCTAATTTTTGCTAAGCGTTTCGAGACATAATACAGGGTACTTTTTAGGAACAGAAAGAAAGGGGTTTCAACTTTTACTGGAAAAACCTTTTATCTCAGTTCTATGGAAAAATTATGTAACAACTCTAAGAACCGACGAGACGGAATTGATCCTGCGTAGCGTCTTGTTCGTGCAATTGGTTTAGGGAACGTTATCTGTCTATAGGGTTGAGTATGTTTCAAAGTATCCTTGTCCAGTGACATATCGACGTTGATTGCGTTCTTATCTCCTTCGTTAGTATTCCAGAGGGCATCCGCGGCGGCCGCGCACGATCGACAACGGTTGTCGTTACTAGTGTAATGTGACTATCATCGACGAGCGACGTGTCAATTTATTGGACACGACTCTATTTAAGTAAGCTGACCGACGCGGCGACGTGTGGCGATTGACAGCGACCGGGTTATGCAAGGTGAACATAGTTCGCAGTTTGTTTGCTTTGGTAGAGTAGGGTTTGGTCGTTTGCAGTACCCTTATATACTTAATGTACTTCATAAATAATGAAGCGCTTAGAACCTCATACGAATGGCCAAAAACAGTCTGTGATGACGATAAAGTGGTCAAATCAATAAAATATTACTAACACTCATGACGCTAGGGTCCAACATGTTTTCTGACACAAAAATCTGCCCCAAAAAACCCCGCAAAACTTTTCCATTGCTCTAAAGTTACAGAACACAGTAAATGTTCCAATAAAATAGAAGTAAATATTTCAATAAAGTACTAACAGACAGCAATGTATTCTGAAAAGCTCCAATTGAAGAACTTCGCCTAAACGGCCTGAAATCCTTAATTAAAGGAAATTGAGTGTGCAATCGACCAATCAATGGTTATTACGAGTCCAATTTGCACCGAACAGACGGCGGCCGCACGCCAACACCACTCCCAGTACGGTCAGTTTTGACTGACAGTTTGATCTATGTACATAAGTAGTTTGTTTCGTTAAAAAGGCTAGATATCCTGGTATATTGAGAATTCCTTCTCACTATGCAACTGTTGCTACAGCATAGATTGCTACAATCTCTTTACATATCCTAGACAATAACATTTCTAATATCTCGGTTACGGAACTTATCTCAACGTTTTTCGTGAAAGTATACCTTATGCAAATTGTTACAAAGAGTGTTCGAGTGAGAAGGTGTGTTTGATTCATTCTTATTAATATATCGCATTTATTAAAATCTTAACCTGCTCTCGTAATCATTACAGGCGGTTAAAAATGTGTAATTTTCCCACCGCACTACTTTTGAAGTCAACTTTAAAACATTAACACGATAAATCAGACGTTACGTACAGACCAAAACTTGATTTTGACAGTGTGTTACAACCGGGGCACAGTTGCCTCTGTGTGAGTGAATTGATATAAAATTGACCAGAACTGACCTTTTTGAGATGTTTGTTGACCCATTTCGTGAACGTCTTCTTCTGAATTGCGTCCCGTTCATCTGTGGAACAAGTAAAACATATTGTTAATATAAAAACAACAGGTGAACCTCTTGTAACTGAGAATGGGATTATTCGATAGATATCGGTTCTAATTCAAGCACTGAAGACAAATTTCAGAATAAAATTAAAATAACACAGACATTTTCACAAATGTTTTACTGTCCTGAAATCTTCCCTCAACTTTTTCATACTAACGATCACCCACATCGCAGTTCGTCCAGCACCCGACACCCGACATATCCGATAGCGAACAACCGCCTCATTGGACCATTTAAGAGGGGTCGACAACATTTGGAGCTTTCTATTTTTATTTTTACGTACAATACGTTAATGCTTGACATCGATCCGCCTGGTTGTTAGTGGCGATGATGTCTTAAGGTGTTGGACGTACTGAGTACACGCTCTTCTTTGTCTATTGTCTGTTTAGAAGCTTCTTAGGCGAAATGAAACATAGGATCTTACTGAAAATAGAAGATCTAATGGAACCAGATGCAACTGTACCTGGATATTAAAATATGATCTAAAACAGTCTTAAAACACCTAAACATTACTGCACTATAAATCTGTAATTAGTGTCGTTAGAGCAGCAGAACCATGCGGGTTCACCGTATTCCATAGACTAGAAACTCCAAGTGTTCTGTCGCGACAGGCCGCAGTGTTCCGGACGCGGGCCGTTTCCAAACGAGCGGCTGACTGCACTGTCTCGCTAGACACACGCGCTTTATGTAAACAAAATGCCCATTACCAGAAATTATATTGATAGCTGAATAAACGATACAAATACCAGCATGGGATTGAGGTCTATATTTTGGGCACCCTCAATACGCTATAATAGTATATTAGTAAGACATATGAAAAGCATTCCAGTTTGCGCTGCAGTGGCACTGAGCGCGGCGCACGGCGCGCGGCGCACGGCGCACGTGTGAAGTGTACCTTGAATGCGCGCAGTTGAACGAACTGTTACAGCTGGATGGTAATCTATCCAATAATAGTTGAGCGGGGAGAGGTCGTTGCCAAATTATTTCTGTATCGGAACTGCCATACAGACAGCTGCCACACAGGACGCGAACTACGATAAACCAGCGTTCAACGCCACTTTACACTTTACGTTGCCTATTATTTCACTTAGCTTTTTACAATTAGGTACAAGAGTCGGTATGTATTCAAATTATAGCCTCACAAAAAATACATTTTATATAGTAATTCTCTCCAGGACTCCGTGTACCGCAGGTGCAATCATTTGACTTGAAATATGTAACTATATAGGTAGGTGTACAACTAAGATTGTCCAGTCTCAGATGAAATATGTTAACTCATGCGAAGCCGGGGATCGAGCCCGGAAACACTCCGGAACTCTCGGAACAATAGCTGTCACAGTAATAAAATATGTAAATTAACGATGTCAATTACATTCACAAACGACTAGGAAATGTCCAGTTCATATGTATGTTAACACAACACAAATTAAGAAAGACAAGACAAAGCAAAATTGTTCTGGTCTAGTGTGGACTTTATAATGTAATAATGTTTTTAGACCGCGCCATTTGCACCGACACACAGATGTTGAAAACGTCGGAGACAACCGCCGCCTCCACTGAATCTTGCCGCAGCGCCGCGTGCACTCGTCACACTGCCGCCAATAAACGATATGCGATAAATTATGTAAACGACCGACCGCGATGTCACTATAATAGACATGAAAATGTTTTCGGTAATGCTACTATTATAGGTATATATTGTCAAGGATATTACAAGTTTCTTTCATTTAAGCATAAATATCAATCAATACTCCAAGCTCTTCACCGACCGTCCGAACCCAGCCACGTATATTTTACGGATATTTACATTTTCACTCTAAATTATTGTATTTATGGTATTTTCTTGGAAGATATTTGTAAGCGCAAGAGAGAGTGAGTGCGCTACATGCACCACCTCGTCATCCTTGCTTCACAACCAGCGTCGTCTTTCTCAATAACAATTAACAGAAGTCATCACACGTTCAGCGGTCCCATTTGTATTAGAGACTGTACAATCGTCAAATCTTCTCAATGTATATCCAACACTACATGAATAACAAGTTAAACAACTAATATGACTATCCATATTTGTCTTATTCAACTTTTTTCTAATATCTTGATAATTGTATTAAATACATGCCTATCTTTATAACTGACACATAGATCATAGAAATAGAATGGAGTGTCTTAATATTTCATCTGTATTGTGATTTTTACTGTAATGTAATAAGGTATTTTAATGTATTTTCTTTTATTATATTTTATGACGAGCCAACGTCCAACAAGGCCCGTGTAAGCTGTGTGTTACAGCAGTCCTCAGACTACATGCTCGCCATTAATGACGTTTCATCGGAATACATTTAAAACGTCACACAGTTCATCACAACAGTTTATACATATATCTGATCCCGACCTGACGACTTATTCATTATACATTTATTACGTTCAGTTTAAAGTTATCTTTGTTCAGTATTTACCCCAGTCAAAGTATTGTTCATCTAATTCGAACTGACTGCGACATAATCATGTGTCTCCTTCCACGGACGACGAGGTTAAACATCGTAGAGCAGTAGTGGGGCAGTCAGCATTAATATAAGACCAATGCGTCAGTGGTTATGTTCTCCTCTACCCGAAGCATTGGACACAATAATTAATCTGTCAAGGGCCTCGAGACAAATGAGCTTATTGTAAGAGCTCGCGCCGAAGCTAGTTCAAAAATATACGGGAATGACGTCTAACGCGGAAAAATATGGCGATTGTTTTTTCGCAATAAATATCATTGTCATACATTTTCAAACTAGTGTTTTATATACACTCTGACAGAGTAGGGGAGTGCATGTTGGGAGTCGGTCGGTGCGCTGACTCACAGCAGCCAACTGCCGAGTGGTGTGGGAACTATGCGCTCGGCTCTAGTGCTCGTGCGATGCGACATATCGTTAAGGAGTTCACTACCAATCAACATAGTGGTGACTTATTGTACACTACGTTAGAGATTTTATTTAAAAGTTCAATTCCTTAAGTAAGTTTACAATAGAAACTACGAGTATATCACAAAATGTATCTTTGTTCGTCCACTTTGTTTTTGGCATAATAATCTTAATGCAACGTTAAAACCTGAATTATACATTATGGCTCTAACACCTAAAATAAATTCGTGCCTCATCTAGATGCTGTAATTCATACAACGAGTACAACTCAGATAAAGCACCGTCGCCGGCAGTACGGGCAGTATCTGAAGGGCCTTGCGTTCGAACCGCGTCATCAATCACAGCGATACCAGATAACATCAAACGACCAATAGACCACCGGCTGCAGCAGGGCCGCGAGCGCCTGCAGCAGCAGTGGCGCCGCTCGTGGGATTCTGCCTCATGGCCTCCTCGTATTTAAAATTAATTGGAGTCGTAAATGCATGTACTATTACAAGTATCGTTTGCTGATTTTGTCCGCGTGAATCAACAATCAGGAATGGTTTTAATTAACTAATCAATTAATATTCTTTACTGTTGGTGCTATTTCGATTGTGTGTTTATAATTTTCATGCAACACTTAGATATTTTAAATATAACTTCAGTATTGACCGGAAGAGACACGTGAACCGATCACAAAATGAACACATTAAAAATACATTGAATAAACTTTTACCAAGTTATATCTTTGTACATCACAGACAGTTATATACATAATACGGAGTGTAGTCCACGCCTACACTCAGTGCAAATTCGATCTGAAATGTTTAGTGAAAAAAATCTCAATTACGAGTATGTAAGTTGGTGAAAACCCTACACAATATTTTTTATGGTTTGTTTACATTTATTCCGGATCGAAGTTGCACCGAG
>DWJZ01000019.1:0-58685 GCA_018249125.1 Asbolis capucinus
TTATGCGATATTTCATTATGCAAGCCCATTCAACGTATAATACTAGGGCTCGATTTGCTGTTGGAGGAACATTGTTAAGGCCTACGAATCTTTTGATAATGCTTTCAGTGCCCTCCTATACGTAAAGAGAAATCTCAGCGAAATTCTTTAGAAATACGTTAATTTTTTTAATGAAGCCTATGAGCATTTACTTGAGGAAAATCTTTCACTTTATTCCAATCTGTAATCAAAACAATTTGATCCGCTTATTCGAGTTCTAAACAGAATACAGGAGCTTTGTGGGAAAAAGGTATGATTAATTAATAAGTAAGGAACCCATAATAAAGTATTTTGAGAAAACCTGCCACGTTTCTTTAGGTTATTGAACGGAAGTCTCGTAAGATTGACGATGACTTCAGAATCTTCAGCCAAATAGCGACCCATCTCATCACAATCGCAAACTTTGAATACACCTCTTTCTACTATCGAAAAGTTTCCGATAATGGATTTGTTCGAGCACTCAATTGTTCCGCGATGAATGGGTACTAATTAAAACGAAGTCACGCCGACGCCGGACCAAGTTTCCGATTGTTTCCCAACTATAAATCGTTGCTCTCTCATATAAATATGGTACGAGTTCCTCGTGCAACTTCGGTGCTAAATTTAAAATCGAAATTGGGGAATTGGTCTGGGAAATGTATGACTTGGGTGTTTTCAACGAAATTATGACGCGATTGTTGTTCGCACATTATTATATCCCGCAATAAATTTTATAGATTAGTATTTTGTACTGCCAACGATAGAACGAAGGGTAAATTTCCGATGATTGCCTTAACGTATTTAGTTATCGGATCGGTGACGAGTACGGCTGTACACTCTCATTCATCAACGTCTCATGTTATGAAACAACTCGAAAGAGATATACGTTTGACAGTTTGACTGTGAACCTCGTAAATAAACGCTCCGTTCCACCTTATAAAGCTTGGTGATCGCTAACGAGCGGAGTAAGCAGCCACCGTAGCTCCTTGAGGCCGAGGGAAAACTTATCTTATATGGACCGAAATAAAGACGAAATCGGATCACTGCCGGGGTCCATCTAACCCGCTACTAACCGCTCCCTTACTATGAGCGCCGTCTGCTTCTTTCACGGTTCCAATAACAAATCTCGTTTGATCGGCCCGAGCCCGGCCGCAAATGAGCCGAAACATACACCCTTTATCTTCCAATAAGTAACCTACGGCTAGGGATGTGTCGG
Source organism: Asbolis capucinus (assembly GCA_018249125.1). Lineage (NCBI taxonomy): Eukaryota > Metazoa > Arthropoda > Insecta > Lepidoptera > Hesperiidae > Asbolis > Asbolis capucinus. The sequence goes on from DWJZ01000019.1 coordinate 1,235, forward strand.
CGTCGGGAAGCAGGAGAGCGGATGCTAGTTGGCTTGAAAAATATAAAAACGAACGAACCGGAATACGGATAGTGGGATCCGTCCGATTGTTATTCAGTTTTATGCACAGTGGAGACACGTCAATAAATGATATGGGCGGTAAAAGTGGCGGCGAAAAGTCGGGATCGGATGTAAAACAAAACCGAACTGTGTATTTGTTACGTAAACAATGCGGTAGAGGGGTGGGGGGGGTCAATTTTCGTGAAATGCTGAGAAAAAACCGAGTTCGCCGTCGACAAATCCCACGGCGGCGTTCAAAATCGCGTTCCCTTTTAAAGTTGAGACGATTCGGTTAACGAGTGTCGAATTCTCGGGCTCCAGGGCCCCTTCCAGGAGACGAAGTGTCCCCGGGAGGTGCCTCGGTAATTACCCGCCATTACAGACAAAAGACACGATTCGTCCGATTACCATAATTCTCACTCCCTGAGACGAGATATAAATGGGCCGCATTTTGTAGTAGGACGGCGAGTGACGTGTGTATTAATGACTATACTTGTCCTCCTAAATTAGGTGAGGGAGCGGGTGATTCAGTTTTTCATTGGAGGCCACTATTCGTCCGATCGGCAGCAGTCGGCCGGCGTTCGTAGCGGCTCAAAACAAATTGCTACATTTGAGCTCTGCTTACGGACCGTTTCATGTATTTTAATCAGTTGTGGACATTATTTGCAGAGTTCGTTGCCATACAACTAGAATGTTTTGTTATGTGCTACATATAGGGTTTGTTTACAGAAAATACCTGGCTTTTAAAGTCAAAAGTCAAAAATCATTTATTCCATGTAGGTAGGTATTTTTAATACATTTATGAACGTCATTTTTTGGAATTTACCACCTTACATTATTTTAGTGTAAGCGCACCTTTAGCAATGTAAAACAACCCAAATTCTAAGGTATTTGACGCTGTCATTATATGTATGTATGTACATAATGTTGCTTGATATAGACTTACATACTTATTTTAACATACGCAGTAGTATAGATACCAATTTATTTATTGATTTTTTAGAATACCTTATTGCGAGCTTTTAAAAACTAATGAAATAACTAATCGAAGTATTTGTAATACTTGTAATTAGAGCACGCAGCTCTGCGCTCTAGCATTAGATCAAGACTAGTAACAATTAAATTGACCTTATGAAATTAAATTAATGAACAGAATCAGACTCACTTTGATTCAATTAATTTGGATCGTGTGTGTCATGTATGTCATTCTATTTGATCCACTCAACTTCTACGTGACAATTCGTTTTTTCTAATATCTAATTATTATTAATAGAAACTGGGGTCGCTTCGCTTTAGAAAAGCCAGTTAGCGAGAAAAGAAGTTATTGTGACATATGTAAATATGTATAATAGATATATGGTAACGCACACTTATTAGTAGAATAATGTCTTCTATAAAACTGTAGTAGGTACATAACTTTGCTTTATTGTGAATTATAATAATATATAATAATAATTTCCGCAGCGTACGCGATGTATGGATTTTTTTCGTATTTTTTTCACACGTTGGGTTACATTATCAATGTTTACATACGCATTAGTAAGTAGGATTCTATGGTAAAATATTTTTTCAAGTTGGACAATTAGTTTCGCAGCCTATTCTCCTCAAACAAACAATCAAATCTTTCATCTTTATAATATTAGTAGATGAACGATATCATATTGGGAAGTTCTTAAGAGCTCGCGGACGTAAACATTAATAAGCTAAGAATGATAGATATTTCCAATCGGAGAATTACAAAAGTCCGCAGTAGTAAATTCATTAGTTTGTAATTACTGGAGCGCAGGGGCGCCGCGCCAGTAGGGGCCGCGTCAAAGAGACGAAATGAAAACCGCGCTTTCTTTTCGCGAGACGGAGGGCGATCGCCGAAAAAAACAACACAAAAACCCTTTTAAAATTAATTGAGTTTTCTTGCGGCTACATCGGCCGCTACAATAAATTAATTAACGCTCGAAGGAATCCTTAAAATTTGTCGAGGATCAAAAGTTGGCTGGCGGTGTGGGGCGGCGGGGTGGCTCGAGGGTACAAGATAATACTTCGATTTTCCATTAACTTATATTAGCGATGGGAGAGGCCTCCGCCGCACCCCGCGGTAGGTCCCGATCTAATATATTTCCTTTATTAAGTAACTGCCGAAACACGCGATCTTTGATCCATTTCCATAGGCGTGCACTACTTGTTTTCAGACCGGAGGAACGCTCGTTGTATAGCGACCTGCGAAATACTTCGTTAATTAATTATCTACTGATATCCAATGTTTGTCGGCCTTCGAGGCTAAAGTATCGGAAAATGTAATAACAGGCGTATTAAGCACCTTCAGACCGGGTACTTAAATACCAGGGCAGTGAAATAAGTGGAATAGGAATATATGCTAAATAATTAGAATATTTATTTATACTTTTTGAACCATACAAATAATGTGCACAAAATGCGAACTTAATGCTAAAAGTATTGCCAAATAACCTTTAGTCAGTGGGAAATCACATGATGATAACACATGAATTAAATAGATATGACAATAAATAGATAAATATGCAAAAGTAGGCCAGGTTTACCGGGAGAATATACTGTTTGACAAGACTAGCGATAGAAAATCTTGCTAGATTTATTTTAAATACTCAGTGAGTTTAATTTAGTTATGCGATGGTTTATCTACATGCTTTTATCGATTATTTTATATATTTTTTTCGAGAGCTAGATGATTTTTGATGGTTAGTAATGCTATTGTAGAGATATAAAAAACAGTATTTGCAGCTAACTTTATTTGAAACCAGGAATTGCCCTCGCTCTTTTAAATCCTATTCAATAATCCTTCTCGTCATATAAGCTACAAACAAGCACGATTGTGTCTAAAGTGGTCCCGTGGTTTAAGAGTTGCCATACAAATTTTAACCTATTATCCCACGGGAACAGAGCAGTTTTCTGGGATAAAAAGTATCCTATATCCGTTATCCTTACATAAACTACAAACATGCTAAATTTATCCATTGGTTTCGGAGTTGACAGAATAATTTTAACCTGTTGTCCTGCGGGAATGAAGCCGTTTCCTGGGATGAAACCAATCCTATAACCATTCTCGGGTTTTAAACTTCGATTATGCCAAGTTTCATCTAAATCTGTTCAGTGGTTTTTGCGTGAAGCTCGAACAGACAGGTAGACAATAAATCCAAAAAAAAATGTTTTGGTCTCAATATCGACAGCAAAGCCTCCCTCGATCAAAATTATAAAAAAATATTTACTGCACAGAATTGACTCTGTTATAATTTTATTATAAGTATTGATTTTAGAAATCGCCAACAACAACTTGGCATTTTAAACGCCTCGTTTACACACACAATTACTGTGCTGCCAACAAATGCCTATATACATGATATACATGTGACCTAAACTAAGGAATCATGTTAAATCTAAGACAACGAACAAACAAAGAATTTGAGAACGTAGAACTCCGAAGACCTGTACTAAATCGGAAAAGCGTTTTTTGAGGAAAATTAACCGTTGTGCGAACACAGGAATGTGTATGAATTTATCTACTCATAGTCTATATATGTAACCTTCATTTGCATGTTACTTAGTGTACGAGTACGCCCTACCATTTTTTGACTGCCTTAAAAATTACTACCTAAACGTTGCCTCGCTGCTTAGCGATAAGGACGCCTTCTGTGTATGTCCAGCTATTTATTCCTATTTATTGTTACCCATACTGTGTACCCAATAAAGAATATTTGTATTGTATTGTAGAGGAACATAGAACAAATGCTCGTGCACGCGACATGTTTACAGACATGTTTCACCTGGTCAGTAGAACGTACCGCAACAAGCCGTCGGGCTGTGAAAGATTTAACTTCACATATAATCCTAGTACCTAAAACCTAAATGCGAAAGTTTGTAAGAATGGATGGACGGATGTTACTCTTTCACTCAAAATTACTGAACCGCTCGGGATGAAATTTGACACAGAGATAAATTATAGTTGGGAATAATATTACGCCCTACACCTGCAGAGGAAGAAGTTGCAGGTTGTAACTAGTTCCAAAATATTTACCGTAACTGTTGCCCCCAGGTTGTCTGCTCGAAGGCTCCCGGCCTCCGCCTGATGTGCCGCCGCGGAACCCGACCATGTCTCGCCTGAACGGCCGCATCACGGGCAACCCTGCCGACCTCTCTGACTTCGAGCCCTCGTGCCTTGTGCGCACCCCTTCTGGAAACTTCTACGTTCCCTCGGGTATGTTCAGATATTTGATCATGAACTCTTTTTGTTATTAGACGCTCATCATGTTAAAATTCAAATATACCTTAAGTTTTCATTTCTAATAATGCATACATATGTGCTAATGACAACGGACATGATCAGACGGGATACATGCGTATTGCTTACGTAGTATTTGTGCTGATGTTCTTTATCGTTTCCTTTTACACTTTTCAGGGGACATTCAAAAAAATCCGTCTATGGACTACAAATCCAACTCCTCGTGTAGTAGTCCAGGGAAACAAGAGAAAAGTACCCTGGAAAGGATGGACCGGAGCGAACGGCATCCGGCATTCGGTGCCCCCGTGCCAGTGCTTCCTGTACGAAACAATCTCCGCTCGACGCATTTCCCCCCTGCCGCTTCCCGATTCCACTTTAGAAAAGGCCTCTCCTCGAGGTGCTCTTGGAAGTGCACCGCGATAGTATTCATAATGCTGTTTGTTCTTCTCTTAGCAATCGCCTCTTATATGTCAGGTAACTAATTATAAAGTCTACTTTAAATTTTTAACCTGCCGCTTCGATATGCATATTCAGAAGGGCTCGAAATATTCCCTTAGAATAAATTTCCTCGATAAATGTTACACCACTTTTAACACTTTCATTAAACAATTAGGCAACTTATTCTCATTATACATGGAAAATATATTATAATAATTTGATTTTTATTGTATTTTTTTTGTTTTAACCTGTATACATTTTCTTGGTTATAGCGTCCTATTTCACTGACAACTGGTCATATCAGAACAAGCCATGTACAGTAATAGTCGGGGAATCCTCTGATAAATTCTCTGCGTCGAAAACGACGACAATTGAATCCAGTAACAAATCTTTAATAAGCAGACCGCACCAGAGCTCGACTTCTTCCGGCTCAGGTAAAAACGAAAGCCACTCACGCAAGCGTAGAAGTGTAGATGGGCATGCTTCTTCTGTATCACCTTCTGTTTCTTCCACGGATTCTTCTGCTACTGTAGATGTGCATGAAATAATCACTACGCCTTCTGTGAATACTCTTAGCTTAGTGCATGGTGTGTCATCGGTTTTGGACGAAGCTCACACTCCAGCGGAGGAAAACCAGGCCAATATTAATAACGCTTCTGAAAGCAGCGAAGTGGGTAAAGTAACAGCTAACACCGGTGATCTAACCAACACGACCACGCTTACAGTAACTCGTAACATCGTCGAAACTACCTCTGATAATGAAGGGTCCACTCAAAATACTAAACCCACTGCAATGAATGCTATGAAAACGACTATAGAAGATACAGATAAATCTTTAACTCTGAACGTTACTGAGTCTTCATATATAAATAATGAAAGAAATAACCCTGTAACCCCGCCTTTAAAAAACCTCGTCAATGAGCCTATACCAAATGATATAAATAAAGGGAGCATAAAAACACAAGTGGACCAACCACTTGAAACAGAAATTACAAAAAAATACGTTAACTCCGAAAAGTCTGACATTGCATATGACCCTGAAGACATGCAAGCCGATGCATTTCCATCTATTTATTCATACGGTGTACAGAAACTTCAATACTTAAAATTACTAACGAGGCTTAATGAAGTTAACGAAGAACTACATATTTACTCGAATGAATCTGCTGACATGCAAAATAGTTTAGAAAAATTCCAGTATAATCGAGAAAATATCAAGCCTCAGAAGGTTGATAACAATATTTCTAATTCTCATAAGTTTTACACCACAATGTCGCCCAAGTTTAATACAACGTCGCCTTTAGTGTCTAGTGACGTAACTCTAACAAGTAAAGTAACCACGGTTGAAAGTAATTTTATTACTACCTATAAACCTGCAACTCAAGCAGAGCATGCTGAGACGATAACGCAATGGATACCGAGTGTTACTAATACTGATACTGTTGTTAATAATATAATTAGAACGAAGGCAGCGACAGTTCTAACCGAAGAACCTTCCACTGCAAATATTGTTAACGAATCAAAAACTCCCGGTGTCACAGCTAACCCTAAACATGTTTTGATTAATCTAACAATTTCATCAGATGAAGCAGGAAATTCTTACAAACCATTATATTCATTAACAGTAACCGTACCTACAATTGGCGATTCAAATGAAATACCAACAGTTAAAATAACTCCGATGGATACAGAACCTACTGTACCTACCAATTTTAATAAACCGATGGTAATCGAGGAAAGTGACACACCAAAGATACAAGCACAAGATTGGGGAGGAACTTGTGAATGCTCTTGTCCTGACTGTAAAGGTCCAGGTGATAATTTTTATGATGACTATTCAGAAAATACTACAACTGAAGACCCACAATCCGAATCTTTCACAATAAATGAGGGTTTTGAAAGCAAGACAAATGATTACTCATCTACGCAAACACATAACGCAACAGAAACGACTGATAATGTTAATACAACAAATAAATCAGATTACACAACTACCACAGAGTACGCAGATACGAAAGATTCAAGTACGGATGATTTTTCAATGAACAGTACAACCACTGAATTTAATGTAATTTCAACATTTGACGTAACTAAATGCCCAAAAATCGAACCTCCACCGATCCTTATTTTGGAAGGTGAGGTCTCTAAATTAGCATTGTAATAACATACTAATTATCACCAGACATCATTTTCGTCTTCAGCGTGCAAAATTGTTGATACCTAACAAACTAACATGCATGTGTGTCAATGAACAATGTTCGTGGGGTTTTGGGAAACTTGCATTTTCAATGGTCGATCGCATATGCTTTGTAGTTAAAATAGTGCCAATGATAATATCTTTTATAATTTAGTTAATAGTACGTGTTGTGCTAGCACCTACATGACATTGCATAATTACTGTAGGTATTTGCCAGATCCAACAATATCATCACATTATCGCATGTTTCAGTTTGCAAATTTTTTGTTTATTTTATTTTTGGTTTCAATACTTAAACTGACATTGAATATTATAGGTGCAAGAACATTCCCAGCAAAGTCGTTCCCACCGGATGGGACGACATTCAAACAAATTAATTTAGGTGAAAAATTATCAAAAGAAATCCCTCCATATAGTTTCTGGAATATGCAATTCTATCAATCAGAAGCATCATATGTAAAATTCGACTATATGATACCAAGGGGAGCATCAATAGGTGTCTATGCCAGGAGAAATGCTTTGCCTACACATACCCAGTATCACATTTTAGAAGTTTTAAGTGGATTTAAAGCTAGAACCACAAGGGCATCCCACGTAAGTCTAAATTTTACTTATTAGTCTATTTTTATGATTAATACAAAACAGTTTAATATTTTTTTATTTTATCACTACAGCCGTCTGTGAAGAAAGAAGTAACTCATTATATGGAACAAGGTCACTGGTTTTTATCATTGTACAATGACGACGGCGATCCTCAAGAAATATCGTTCATAGCTGTCGTGGCTGAAGACATGACCCACAATTGTCCCAATGGCTGCTCTGGAAAAGGAGAATGTCTTATGGGACACTGCCAATGTCAACCTGGTTTTGGCGGAGATGACTGCAGCGACAGTAAGTGTTTATCTTATGCTTCTTAATCGATCCTAGAACGTTTCAATTTTGTAACACCCACTCATCGTAATATTTGCAGGTGTCTGTCCAGTTCTATGCAGCCAGCGTGGTGAATATATCAATGGAGAATGCCAGTGTAATCCCGGATGGAAGGGCAAAGAATGTTCTTTGCGACATGACGAATGCGAGGTTCCTGACTGCAATGGACACGGTCACTGCGTAAACGGAAAGTGTTCCTGCGTTCGGGGATATAAAGGAAAATTCTGCGGCGAAATTGACTGCCCGCATCCAACTTGCTCAGGTCACGGCTTCTGCATAGAAGGTTCTTGTGTGTGTAAAAAAGGGTGGAAAGGAGCAGACTGCGCGACTATGGATAAGGACGCTTTACAATGTCTACCAGACTGCTCTGGCCACGGCACCTTCGACGTCGATACACAGACTTGCACTTGCCATGCACGATGGTCTGGGGACGACTGTTCTAAGGGTAAGAAATTTAAAATAATAAATAAAGGCGAACCTCATAAATCATACTTACTAAAATCCTTTAACCAATTAAATACATTTTCTAACATTACTTTTGCAGAGGTATGCGATTTAGACTGTGGTCCTCACGGAAGATGCGTCGGCGAGTCGTGCGTTTGCGATCAAGGATGGACTGGGGAGTTTTGTACGTCAAAACTTTGCGATGCACGTTGCAGCGATCACGGGCAGTGCAAGAACGGCACATGTTTATGCGTGTCCGGCTGGAATGGAAGGCACTGTACCCTAGAGGGCTGTCCACGAGCATGCGCCGGTCACGGCCAGTGCAGGGTAGCTAATGACGGCCATTGGGAATGCAAGTGTTTCGATGGCTGGGATGGTCCCGACTGCACCACCCTCAAAGAACAAATCTGCGACGACTCTAAAGACAATGACAAGGGTAATTAACGACGAGTATAAATAATTTTGATTCACATTTATAACTCTACTACTAAACATTGCATAAATAAATTATAACTTCGTATTTCACCAAAACAAATTTTGATAAACCAGTTATGACAGTTCAAAATTATGCAAATAGTTTTAGCCATTTCAGTTTTGGGAGCGTGGCGAGTAACATTTGACACGTTATCTCTTCTTAGAGTAAATAAACCCACAACCCTCACGAAACTGAGACGAATCAATTAACGGCGAAATAACTAAAATTGGGTGGGTTTTAGGGTAAATTAATGTACCTTTGCGAATGGACCTCATAATGTATACCTATAGACACGTGACCTTTTAACCTTAATATATGTAGGTAAGTTAAAACCAAAGTTTACGTTACTATGTGGTAATATTTAATGCTCCATTCAGATGGCTTAGTCGACTGTGAGGATCCCGAGTGCTGTCAAAGCCCCGCTTGTAAGGGCAGCCAGCTGTGCGTTTCATCTCCCAAGCCAACGGATATCCTGCTGAGAAAACAACCACCCGCTATCACAGCTTCCTTCTTCGAAAGGATGAAGTTCCTTATTGACGAAGGTAGTCTCCAAAATTACGCCAAACAGGAGACCTTCAACGAAAGGTGAGGATAAGTGTTCGGTGTCATATGTTAGAAGTATAATTTGGAAGTAATTGATATGAAAGGTCGCCTTCGCTGTAATCATATCAATTACTTCCATTAAAGTTAATGTCTGTTTTACAAACTAATCAATAATATTATATAAGATACGCAGTGTTGTGCCCCAGTCGATCCTAATGTTTTATTTACATCAGAGTGTTGTTTTTTCTTTCTCCTACACCTCGGTCCGCGAAGAGTGGTCCACTTGTGTGTTTACTAACATGAACAGAAGTATTAGAAAGTTCGGAGCGGTCTCTAACACCGCTGCTGTTACTGGCTCGTTCTGAATTTTCCTCTTCTAAACTAACATGATTGTATCTAACGATACTTACTCATTCTTTGTCATTTCCCGTCTTTCCGCTGCGCAGTATGTTTTGGAACCACTTCAACACGAGGTAAGATTTCGCATTCAACCTAGGAGTGTGTGCGTTTACACTTAGTTTTATTACACTATCGTATCTATTGTAAGGTTGCATTTGGCGACATAAATATATATGTAACTTTATATTATAATATGTAGTATGTGCATGCGTGTTTGTTGTGTTACCTAAATCGTGTCCTGTGAGTCTTGTGTTACGCTTTTTATCTATTGTAATATTTATATTATGATATTTATATATTGAATTATACTGGGATACTTAGTACCTATGTAGGTAGTTTAAAGGTTAACGGAGTAAAGAGTGCAATTTGTTAGTCGAGTGAATTGTAGAGAGTTCCTTGATGCTCCATATCGTTGAAGACTAGAAGTTTCTAAAAGAGCCAGTCCCTACCAGTAGTTTCCCGTAATGACCCATAATGATGAGGAAAACTTTTCTATTGGTAGATTATTAATAACAAATAGTAGAATGCTCTTGTTGATTCTATTGACTAATTGAACACATCACTATCCTCTTGTTACGTAGCGTTCAACATTTAATTCAATCATGAACCATCCGAAGCATTAGGTAGAATTCCGTCATCATCAACATCCTCTGATTTCAGTCGTTCCGCTGTTATAAGAGGCAGAGTGGTGACGTCACTGGGTTCTGGGTTAGTTGGAGTCAGGGTTTCTACTTCGACGCCCTTGGAGGGATTCACGTTAACCAGAGAGGACGGCTGGTTCGACCTTCTTGTGAACGGAGGAGGTGCCGTTACACTGCATTTTGGACGCGCTCCATTCAAGCGGTCCACGCAAGTTGTCTTCGTGCCTTGGAATGAAGTTAGTATTGTTTAATATGGTTTTTTTTTAACTTGCAGAAACAATTTTATATTATTTTATAAATACATATGTATCATTTTACTTAAACTATATCTGAACAAGTTCAAAATTAGTTTAAAAGGTGTTCTCAAATCAAGGAAACTCGCACTCCAAACTGTACAATATAAAAGAGAGTTTCTCATTCTAGGTACTTAGTAGAGAGTTTCTCATTCTAGGTACTTAGCATTTAGCGATATTAATATGATATATTATAAGTGTACGAAATGACTAAGTTACTTCAAAGAAACATAAGTTTACTGGTAATTAATTGCAATATATCAAGTTATACACTTTAAACGCAGCCACTCGAACAAGCGACAGTGTTTAATATACATTTTATAGGTCAACCCCTGAATATGGTATAAGGGCTTTCACACTCGATGTAGACGTTAATAATTCAAACAACTTTGACGACCGAACTTCGTATGAAGCAATTTAATTTTTTTCCACTCCTCCGAAACATGCGAAACGACGATCAAAGAGGCATTAGGAATTTTAGCTCTTAATTTTGCTCACAGTTGATGAAGTTCTCCGCGGATTTTATAACGTCAAATTTGTCGTGTTATGAGTTTGAGTTCGGGTTTATTTTGTGGAAATAATCCCTCCGCCCCTTTCCAACTTACACACGTCAATTGGAAGATTCTGTGTGCATAAATCACATGGTAAAATAAAATTAAAACCTACTGCAGAAAGCACTTTAGATCAGATTTTATACTTCATTAAAAATTCAAAGTAGGCATATTTTATACAATTTTACACCGAATCTATTTTAACGAACTCTCATAATAATGTTCTCCGTGTGCCGTCATGAACTACTACGTGTCTTCCATCAAATGGTAACTGATATTTTATTTATTTATTTAGTCTTTATTGTATCCAACTTATGCTAGGAGATACAAAGGGCGAACTTAATACCTATTGGCATTCTCTACCAGCCAACCCAGTGTGGCGTAAAGAAATGCGAGGTAGGCATACACTCAAAAAATAATAATAAAAATATTAGGAACGGAGAATTTTACAACAAAATATAAAACATTATATAACAAGCAATTTTATTTTACATAAACATACATAAATTCGGAGCATAATAATAAAATATGAGGTGTCATGTTTCCAGGTGGTAATCATCAATGAAGTAGTGATGACGACGTCGGAGGACAAGGGCGGGATGGGTCCGCCGCAGGCGTGTCTCGCGCACGACTACGATGCCATGAAGCCCGTCGTGCTGGCCACGTGGAAACATGGCTTCCAGGGTGCCTGCCCCGACAAGAGCGCCATCTTGGCCGAATCACAGGTAAACATTAAATTCATACAACTACTAATATTATAAATTCGAACGTTTGTGAATGTATAGATGGATGTTTGTTATTTCTTCACACAAAAAGGCACAAGGATAGATAACTTATTTTATATCTACACGTACTAAAGTACAACCGGTGCGAGACGAAACCCAGACGATAATAAATTACAAAAAAGCGTAAAATTGAGTACATTAAATGAATACATATATTAGTAAAATTTTCAGATTCTAAAAATAAAATACAATTGTTGACCATAATCAGAAGGAGAGAAGAAACTGTACCCATTGATCTAAGATCTATTTTAGAAAGACTTAAAAAACAAAAGCCCTTTATAATGTATTTTAATACCCGTATTAAAGAAATACCTGATAATAAAAACAATTGAAATAATGAAATTGTGGCAGGCAGGAACAAAAATGACAATAAAAAAAGGAAGTAGAATAGAATAGAAGTGGAAATAGATTATATGAGAACAAAATCTAATCAAATTTTTCAGGTGGTTCAAGAAAGTTTGCAGATCCCAGGCACGGGGTTGAACCTCGTCTACCACAGTTCCAGAGCAGCCGGCTACCTGTCCACCATCCAACTGCAGCTGACTCCCGAGAAAGTTCCTCCAACATTAGCTCTCATACATTTGAGAATTACGATCGAAGGAATCCTGTTCGAGAAGACGTTCGAAGCGGATCCAGTAATAAAGTTCACTTACCCCTGGAACAGGCTGAACGTGTACAGACAGCGGGTTTATGGGGTTACGACCGCGCTGGTCAAGGTTGGCTACCAGTACACAGACTGTAAGGATATCATATGGAACGTCCAGACGACCAAGCTAAGCGGTCACGACATGAGTATCTCCGATGTGGGAGGCTGGAACCTGGACATCCATCACCGATACAACTTCCATGAAGGTAAGTCTCTAATATGTCTATAACCATAGACGAAGTATACTAGGTGTTTGATAGGCTCGAAATAAAATTTGTGCGTCAGTCTTTAGTATCTGATAGGTCGCTAGATGCCTCTCGGTGAATAAATAGTTTGATCACTATGACGTCAATTCTACATTTTATTATCGCACAGAATTCGACCTACTCATCTTTTGTAGATATACGACAGGGAGATTTTAGATTTCACTAGGCGTATTTTTACTTTCACGTTCCATTTCCATATAATTGAATAATGCGTTCCAAATTAAATCAGTTAATTTATTTCTTTTTTTAGATATTGGCTTAAGCACAATGTAACTAATTTTAAAACTTATCTACATAGTTATTATTTACCAACGCCATCTATCTAGAGGGAACTAACCAACAAACAACATTTTTAACGACAAAATCTCAATAGATGGCAATCCTAACCTGCCTCGTCTAGACAAATTCCTGTATATTAGCGCAAGCGGAGATTTTAGGAGCAACAACGTACTTGAATTAATTGGATTAATCGTATTTGAAACCTTATAAATTAACGCTTGACTACAATCACAACGTATAGTGGGTAGCGCTGTGGTTTGGAATGTGGAAAAGCCTTTTTAAAAGGGCCTTGAAGCACGCTACTTAAATAGCACCATAAATCACGATAACTCACAATTACAAATTCATCGAAATTTCAGGTATCCTCCAAAAAGGCGACGGCACGAACATCTACCTGAAGCACAAGCCGCGTCTGATCCGGTCGGCGATGGGTGACGGGCGACAGCGTGCGCTAGAGTGCGGCGCAGAGTGTGCGGGCCCGGCGACGCGCCAGCGGCTGCTCGCGCCCGTCGCTCTCGCCGCCTCACCCACCGGCGCGCTCTTCGTCGGCGACTTCAACCTCGTGCGCAAGATCACCACTGACGGCACGGTTCGGACTGTTGTCAAGTTAAAGTAAGGACTGATCAATGTTTTTCATAAATCGTGTAAGAAAGAAATAAGAAGTCACTTCGAAAAACTACCACCACTACAGGATCGCTGGGGTAGCTGTGCCGATGCTTCCAGTGTGATGAACTGCTTTCTAACAACAGCAACTAATGTATTTTTCAAAATATGGAAACGCACATAAGTTTTATCCATTAGCGCTTATCCCTTCTTCTACCTTGGGTACTTGACGTTCTTTGACTCTATGGATTTTAGAAATGACGCAAACTAGGTAGGCTAGGATAACCAAAAGAAAATACGATTAAAACATTATTTTGCTTAGCAAAAAATAAATTAGAACCATATATACGTAGGTCATGTTTACTACTTTTATTATAATTAGTAAGTTGCATAATTATAATCAACTTTTTCTCTTTTTACAGCGCCACAAGGGTTTCGTACCGCTACCACATGGCCCTGTCGCCCCTCGACGGTACGCTCTACATTTCCGATCCGGAGTCTCACCAAATCATCAAAGTGCGCAACACCGACGACTACAGCGACCCCGAACACAATTGGGAAACGGTGGTCGGATCAGGTGAACGGTGTCTCCCAGGAGACGAGGCTCACTGCGGAGACGGCGCCTTGGCCCGCGACGCGAAACTCGCCTACCCCAAAGGCGTCGCCGTGTCCATCGACAACGTACTGTACTTCGCCGATGGCACTAACATTCGAATGGTCGACCGGGACGGTATCATAACGACGGTTATCGGTAACCACATGCACCGAGCACACTGGAAGCCAATCCCGTGCGAGGGAACCCTGAGCGTCGAGGAGGTTCATCTCCGCTGGCCCACAGAACTCGCCATAAGTCCTCTGGACAACAGCTTGCACATCATCGACGACCACATGATACTCCAGATGGCTCCGGATGGCAGGGTGAAGGTGATTGCCGGCCGACCCCTCCATTGCCCGTCGCCACTGACCGGCTACGACATGGAACTAGCCACATACGCGACCCTCGTGATGCCGCAGAGCATCGCGTTTGGCGCCGCCGGCGACCTCTACGTGGCCGAGAGTGACTCTCAACGAATCAACCGAGTCCGCCTGATAACCACCGACGGGAAGATATCGCTGTACGCAGGCGCGGAATCTAAGTGCAACTGCCTAGAGCGTGCCTGCGACTGCTTCGAGGCGGATCACTTCTTGGCCTCCAATTCCAAGTTCAACACTATATCAGCTGTTATCGTGAGCCCTGACGGAATAGTCCACATCGCCGACCAGGCGAATTACAGAATCCGGTCGGTCATGGCGAGCATACCCGACGCAAGCGGCGCCAGGGAGTACGAAATATATTCCCCGGACACGCAAGAGATTTACATATTCAATAGATTCGGCCAACACGTAATGACCAAAAATATCCTAACTGACGAGTATAACTATGTGTTCACGTACACAGTAAATACCAGCAACGGAAAACTCAGTACTGTGACAGACGCCGCCGGTAACAAGGTATTCCTACTACGAGACTACTCCAGCCTTGTTAACTCCATAGAAAACACAAAGGGACAAAAGTGCAGGCTAAAAATGTCCCGAATGAAGATGCTTCAAGAGCTACGTACGCCGGACAACTTCAATATGACGTTCGACTACCACGGTACTACGGGGCTGCTGAAAGTGAAGTACGACAGCACCGGTCGAAGCTATATCTACAAGTATGACGAATTCGGCAGACTAACATCCGCGGTCACCCCTACCGGCAGAATCATCAACTTGACCTTCGATCTCAGTCTCAAAGGAGCGACCGTCCGCGTAAGCGAAAACAATAGGAAGCCTATTTCTATTCTCATCAAGGGATCCTCGGTGAATACCAGGGTCGGGGAGGCCGAGAAGAAAACGATCATATCTACTGATGGGAGCATATCATCGAGCATGCCATGGGGTCACGTGATATCCACCGACACAGTCCCGTACCCGATTTTATCAGAGATTGATCCCATTCTAGGAGAAAGTTACCCAGTGCCCGCCAAACAACGTACGGAAGTCGGCGGCGATTTGGCGAATCGATTCGAATGGCGGTACTTCCTCCGTCGCCTGCAATCGAACAAAGGCAAAAGTAGCAAGGCGGTCGCGCAAGTGGGCCGTAAGCTGCGAGTGAACGGAGAGAATCTTTTGACGCTGGAGTATGACCGAGACACTTCGACGGTGGCCGTATTTATGGATGATAAGGTAGAGCTTCTGAACGTCACCTATGACAGAACAGCCCGACCGGTGAAATGGGGACCGAGGAGTGGCATTTTTGCTGAAGTCGAACTCGACTACGATAGGTTCAATAGATTAACGAGTTGGAGGTGGGGAGAACTCAACGAAACCTACAACTACGACAGGGCCGGCAGGTTACATGAAATCCGCTATGGCGACGGGTCATCGTTGGCCTACTCATTCCGAGATATGTTTACGAGCTTGCCCTTGAAGGTTACAACTCCCCGAGGTAGTGATTACCTGCTCGACTATGACGACTCTGGTGCTCTGCAAAACTTGACGACTCCACGGGGACACATTCACACGTTTGCTCTAATGACTTCTCTGGGATACTTCAAGTATCAATACTTCTCACCGATGAACAGACATCCATACGAAATTTTATACAACGACGACGGGCACGTATTAGCGAAGATTTTCCCTCATCAAACTGGAAAGATTCTCTACGTGTACGATAGCACCGGCAAGCTAGAAACGATCCTAGCCGGAGCTTCCGCAATTCGATACGTTTATCACGAAAACACTCACCTCGTGAAGAATGTTGAGATCACCGATCCCGACTATGAGCTCAAGCAGGACTACAAGTATCACGCTGGCATTCTTAAGGATGAAAAGATGAAGTTCAATCCGAAGAGCGGTCTCAACAACGCTCACTTCAAGTACCAGTACGACGGGAATGCAAGACTTTCGTTGATCGACGTGAACATCAACAGCAAGGAGATGCCGCAGCTACGATTGAAATACAACCAAAACCTCGGGATCCTGGAGGGCGTCAGTGACCTACGCATCTATAGAAACACGTTCAACCGATCGGTCATGCAAGATACGAGCAAGCAGTACTTTACGATCACTGACTACGACGACCACGGCAGGATCAAGACCGTTCTCATGAACATCAAGTCCTTCGATGTATTCCGGCTCGAGTTAGATTATGATGTACGAAATCGAATCGAAGCAAAGAAGACTATTATAGGCGATACCTCGTCGAACCAGCGAATCAGTTATAACTACGATGGCCACCTTATGGAAGTGGTTGGTTCCGAGGATGACTGGAAGTACACTTACGACGAAAATGGCAACATCAACGGCATCATCGAGCATGGCGACAAGCGATACCTCGGATACGACATCGGCGACCGGGTCGTGCAGTACGGTGACATAGAGTTCAGCAGCTACGACGGGCGAGGATTTGTCATACGGCGAGGAGAGCAAAAATATCGGTACAATTCCCGAGGCCAGTTCGTCCACGCCTTCGAAAGAGATAAGTTCCAGATGTGGTACTATTACGACGACAGAAGTCGTCTGGTCGCGTGGAAGGACGACAAGGATAATGTCACCCAGTTCTTCTACACCAACCCGCAAACACCTAATGTCATTACTCACATGCACTTCCCGAAAGCCGAAAAGACCGTCCGGTTCCTCTATGACCAGAAAGACTTCCTGACTTGCATAGAAACGGAAGACCAACGGTTCTACGTTGCCACCGACCACAACGGATCGCCGCTCGTCGTGTTCGATGTTAACGGGGAGATCGTCAAAGAAATCAAGCGCAGTCCATTCGGAAAAATTGTTAAAGATTCGAATCCCAGTTTCTATCTCCCGGTAGACTTCCACGGCGGTATCTTGGACTACAACACCAATCTGATCTACCTGGAAAACAGACTGTACGATCCCGTGGTAGGGCAATGGATGACGCCGAGCTGGGAACACCTCGCCACCAAGTTGAGCACACCCACCGACATTTTCATTTACAGGTTCTGGAACAACGACCCAATAAACAGGAACCAGGACGTCCCCTACATGACCAATCTGGCGAGCTGGCTGCGGCTGTACGGTTATGATTTGAATAAAATGATGGGAGCTAAGTACGTCACTGACATGATATTCCAGCCGATGAATTCTCTCATAAGGCAGCAACTGGCACCCGACTTTGGCGTCATGTCTGGTTTACAATGCATCATCGAGAAGGTACGTGTCGTTCATCGCAAATATATATATTCGAATTATCAGAAGGTTATTTCTTGAACAAGGTATTGCGGTTTCCAGGTGAATGATAAGCTGTCAGACCTCGAGTTTGTCCCCACGCCGCTGCTGAAGATGGAACCGATTACTCGGAACCTACTCCCGCGCGTCTCCTACAAGCGTGGCGTGTTCGGCAAGGGCGTGCTGATCTCGCGGGTGGATGGCAAGGCGTTCATCAGCGTGGCGGACGGTGCCAACAGCGTGGTGGAGGATGTCATCACCACAGTCTTCAACAACTCCTACTTCCTGGATGTCCACTTCAGCATCCACGACCAGGACGTGTTTTACTTCGTAAAGGACAACTCGCTCAAGATCAGGGATGACATGGAAGAGCTGAGGAGGCTCTCCGGACAGTTTAACGTCTCGCAGGACGAAACCAATGACCAAGGATTAGAGGTAGGAATATCTTACATTTGGAGTTCGTGATACACACCCATTTTGTAAATGCATTGTAAATGCAATCAAAGCGATTTAGGTACACCAATGAAGAATAAACTTTATATTCAATCTCTACAACATAATTATTTGCTAACAAGTATAATGATGAATAATACAGGTTCGAGTGCACGCGGTGGGCAAGGGATCCGCGCAGGCAGTGATCGTGTTGCGGTACGGAGTGGACCCCGCGCAGGAGCGAATCAAGCTGCTGAAGCACGCGCACAAACGAGCCGCCCTGCGCGCTTGGGAGCGGGAGAAGGCGCTGGTGGCCGCCGGTTGGGAGGGCCGCGGCGCCTGGACCGAGG
This sequence comes from Asbolis capucinus, assembly GCA_018249125.1. Lineage (NCBI taxonomy): Eukaryota > Metazoa > Arthropoda > Insecta > Lepidoptera > Hesperiidae > Asbolis > Asbolis capucinus. The sequence continues at coordinate 20,019 of DWJZ01000019.1, forward strand.
AGGAGAAAGAGGAGCTCATCTCGCACGGCCTGGTGGACCGCTGGGTGGCGCGCGACGTGCACTCGGTGTCCCGTTATCCGCAGCTGGCCGACGACCCTGCCAACATAGTGTTTGTGCGCGACGGCAGCCGCAAGCGCAGGCGGAGCGGCCGCGCCAGACACCGCTCGTGAAACGTGCCATATTCATCATTTTCTCTATTTTTATGGGACTGAACGGAAAGTTTCGACGTGATCTTGTGATCTGTTAGTGTGCGGTGACACTGGCTCTTTTGCTTTACGTACTTAGCCCGAATGTTATTTTAGTAGTATCCTTTGCATATTACGATGTTGAATCTCGAAGTTACAGGGTACCGCGCAGTGACGCGCGACGAGCGCTCGTCGACCGCTGCGGCGCTGGCGACTCAAACTGAGCATAATAATTGCGAAACAATAATACTCAGAACGATCACAATCTTCTAATCGATTTTGATATTAATTTACAATGTTTTAGTACCTTAATCCTATACACCGATCGCTTAGATTATTTTTCACGAGAATCTTGTATTCCTATAATATTTTAGCCAAATATTTCGTTCTAACCGTACTTTAGGTATGTATCTGTAAATAGATTCTTTATTCTTGTAGGTGTTCCTTTGTATCGTAGGCCTAAGGTCTTTTTACTTCGCAATACTATTATTATAAAACTAAGCAATAATTTTCATATTAATCCTACTATGCGCCTCCCGTGTATCGAACCCGGACCTTCGTTCGGCGCCCGAGCTCTATCGATCGCCGTCCTGATCCCTAGACGTGGCGCCCGGACGTCGGTCTTCTAAACTAACTTATACTATTCTGCTGATTAGCTTAATGGTAAGAATTTCCAGTAGTGTACGTCGTCGTTTAACAAATTCCCGGTTGAAATGATAACGAATACGTACAGACAACTTTAAACAAAATGTTAAATTATACTCGTTTATCTATGTTAGTAGAACCCCCACCATAGCGAACGGCCTCCGTGCGGCCTAATAGAATTCCTCGACATACTCCGGAGCGACAGAGTTCCTTATACGTACCCCCTAAGTTAAGGCCTCTTGAACTAATAGACAAATAAAATGAACTACAAATAATGAAACGTTGATACGTACAGTGTGAGAGTGTTGTGCAATAACAGTAGGCGGCGGTGCGGCCCTTCTCGCTGGCTTGCCGTAGCGTTGCTAGAGACTGAATCATGTAATACTCTACTTTTTTTAGCTTTTTATGTTCTGTGGTTGTTGGCGATGGCGCGAAATTTCATTTTGTACTCGAAATTGTTAGTTAAATGTATTTTTATATTGTTTTATTGATTATATTTTTGGAAATTACGCTTTATAGGTAGTCATTATCAATATTGACCTGCACAGTGTTTATTTCTGCGATGATTCTAGAACATTGACAAACGGTTTGTTTACGGCGTCGCGCCACCAACCGCAGGATCCCTACCCGTAAGTTTGACCTTAAATGTAAGTCAGTGAGAAGGTGTAATGTAATGTAAACGTAGATGGATAGTTATATGTATTATGTATGTCCATGAATGTGTTTCATTTAAATTGTGGTGTCTAATTCGTGTTAGTGGTACTAATTGGATGCTAGTTGACTGAGTGAGAGAGGAGAGGGCGATGATATTTTTACAAGATAAATTTAAAAACGGTATGGATCGTGGAGGCACCAGCGGGCGCTCCCACATCATGGTGATATTTTTCAAAATGTGACTAAACGAAGCAATACTGTAATTTAATACGTCTTATCCTTTATTTAGTGAGTGTAAGATGTATTTTTATTTATAATTTAATATTAATATAACACTATATATTACGATATTATCTATTGTGAATGTAGTTGTTCGTTTCGCGGTGATATTTACTAGAGCGGTATAGGTATCTTTTTTATGATGTATAAAGAATTCTAATTTGTAAATAGGTACTTAAAATTGTATCGTGTAAAAAATATTGTACATATCTTTACGCTTGAATTATTTATAACGTAACTGTCGTTAAGGTTTTAGAGTACAGAGTTATGTAATATATCGGAGTGAGTCGACGGACACACAGACAGCCAGACAGACAGACACTAACGCGGGTACTGGACGCGTGCTCATCGGCTTTGTAACCTAAAATTCGGTCGAGATCACTTCGGATATACGCACATATATTAATAAGTACAGTGTTAGAAACAGTTAATTTATATCGTCCTAACATAATTGAGCCACATTCCATTTTGAATTTTCTCGAACCATTGAGTTTTTAACATAATCGAATTTATTTTTTTTACTCAAAAACAAGATATTACATTAATATTTTGAATACTTTTTAATTATAAATATTTTTTAACAAGTTTAAATCAAGATTCATTTTATGAATACTTTTTACCATGATATTTTTGATACGTTACAATGAATTTAAATCATTATTTTATTATAATAAACAACATATACAAGATACAAAATCGACGAGCACAGGTCCATAGCCGTCATTAACTTACCATAGACAATTTAAGCTTCTATAGAACTATTAGAGGGCTTCACTCTGTGAAGGCTACACGTAGAACCCTCAAGCTGCATTTACTTTGTATTACTGTAGATACGGTGCCTAGAGCCCATACTGTGTATAGATCGCCATAGCAGGACGTGCGTACAGTCAGCATGTACAATAAATATAGAAGGTATTCTAATGGAATATGTAATAAAATATTAAAACTTATACCTTGTTTCAATTATTTAGTTATCCTTCCTGCTTATACAATAAAATATGATACGATGCTATATATGAATCATACGGTTAGTTTCGGCGCTAAAGTATGGTCTCATTGATCTACCACTGACCATTCATGCCCCAGTACACGATAGCGACGTGACAATAAGAAGACAGCGCAGTTGTATATGTCATAAACCCCGGATTGGGGCGTCCTGTCAGAAGTTGAGTGGAAACTTATTAACTGTGTTGCAACACTTGCGGAAGTCAGAGGAATTAAACAAACACCAGCAGCTCAACAGACTGACTATCAGAGGCAAAACCCCAACAAACTAAATCAGCTATCTTTTCATTTTAATATTTATTCCTTATTGTATTTCAGCATTTTAAAGTCATAAACAATAAAATGATTGAATAGTAATTAAAATAATTTATTTTCAATTCGTCCAATGACACATCAACAAAATACATTACACAACAGTAACTAGTAGCAGTACACCATTTATATACAAAATTGCACACATATCTACACAACACAATATATAAAATAAATTTAATTCATTTATTTTATTTATCTATTTAAAATTACCTTTACATTATCTATACATATTAATAAACCTGTAAGTGATAAAATGATAAAATATACAAGAAAATTAAAATTAATCCTGATGTTGGATCTATAATGTTTTTGACGTAATACAATATTTTTTTGCCTATTGAAGTAACCATATATGGTCAAAATTATAAAGTGGACACTTTTTAAAGTTCTATTATACAATTATTCAAATACGATCACAACGACATCGAGAATGGGTAAAAACTTACGACAAGAACAATCATATTTCGGAAACTACCAAAATTTTAGCGATTCAAATTTTAAGAGGATATTGGATGGATTGATCATGAACTATAATATTATGATTTCAATAATGCCTATCTGTTAAAAGATATGAGCGAATTTAAGAATTAATATGTATTTTGGAAAACAAGAACACGGTCACGCATCTATGAACGCACGAAACATCTATAAACCATAATAAAAGTACTATTTACCTTCATTTTACATTTATTTACAATATATCTCATACACATTTTAATGTAACTGTATAAAACACGTGTTATTTGATTAATAAAATAAACACCTGATTATTCGGACTATTTACTATCATTGAATGTATGGATGAAAACAACAATAACGATTGGGTACAAAAATCATTCACTGAAAAAAGTTATCAAATTAAATCGACAAGTAATAACATGATAAAATAATAAACTTAGTCGAAATCAGTTCAATAAATAACTACGAATTTTAATTCAATCAATTAAATAACTTATTAATGACTTTTGTTTACTTAACCCAAAAATCTCATGACAATCAGCAATTTGAGCAAAAATAATTATCAAAATCACTCAAATATGTAACAAAAAAAGGTCATAAAAACAGTCCAATTTAATTCAATTTCCTTTTTTTTGAAGACTTAACAATAACAATTAGGGTTGCCATATTTGTGTTGTTTGAATACAGTAATTAAAAAAAAAACTTAAAACATATAGTACTTTATGGAGAGAGTAAAACATAGTTACATTTGTAACCCACTTTTTTTTATTTTTTTCTTTTTTTGTTCCGCACGCATTCGCACATTACGGCAGCCATATAATATAGCTAGCTATATAATATAGAACGGTTACCAACCCTAATAACAATAAGCATGGGGCCGATGTAGCTCGGATGTGTGATGCGAGTTCGGGCATGTATGAATTCAACTTAGAAGATATAAATTTAATTGATCGGGGTTGACAGTCCGTATAATAAAGTTTCTACAATATTTTATAAGCTAATCCATTAAACATTTCACAATACAACAATAAAATATAGAATGATAGCAACTTTTATAGGTATTTATCAACAATACGATTACATTCTACTCTCTACAAGACGTTCCTCTAACAGTCTGCAGTGTATAATGCTACAAACACTACTGGCATGATAATTTTATAATTTAGCAATATTAAACATTCATCGTCGTGAACACCAAACAATTTAAAACTGTTATAAGTAATGTAAAATTCACAATTATTGTAATGTATATCAATATTTGGATCTAGTTGTGTGGATCACGGTCTCTATAAGTCTAGTCGAAAAATCGATGTAAATGACAATAATCGTGAGTACCCATAGAGTTTTAAAATGTATTTGCAATGTACAACTATTTAACATCACATTATAGCCTACCTAATCAGTAGCCCTAAGGACAAAACTGTTTAAAATATTATAGCAAACCGACTTTAGTCGGTAATCTTACACCGCCATCTAGTGCAGAACATTAGAACTAAATGTAATGGATGAACAACTGACCCAATAATCAGATATTCTCAAGTTCAAGATGTTTAAAAAATAAATAAATCCAACTATTTCTTTACCTTTACCTTTTTCATCTTGTCCTAACTTCAAACATTAAACTTGCTTTTAATCCATTTATTCAGAATCCGAAAGCATAAATGTTAAACACCACCATATTATCAATAACACGATTTTCCTAGTAACCACCATATTATATGGTTATATAACTTTAATAACTTAGGCCATGTTCTGTATACAAGAAATCCCATAATGGAAAATACAGATTTTTCTTTCTACTTTCACATAGCCCTGATGTCAGACTCCAAAACTCATTATTATCAGTATTACAAACATAAAAATCATAAAAAGATCATTTTTCTACACTTCACGAAACAAATAGTAAATTTCTAATAGTTTTTAAATAATAATTTACACATGATACGTGTAACGGAATGTAAATTATATCAGACCTTCGATCAATAATAAAATCAGATACCGGTCAGCGACAAAAGTGAGGTTGAGCGTTTTTTAAACTTTTTCTCAGTTCATTGGTAATGTGACAACGAAGATGCGTAAGTATTATATTCATGCGGACAGTCTATTCTGTTAAATTTCTATGAGAAGCGACATCTGGTATATTTTTGATGAAAGTCTCAGACGCAATTTTATAACCAGTTTAGGTTACGTTCACAGTCCGCGGAATGGCTTATTAAATGCTATACATTATGTAAAGTATATTTATTTTTATTTTCCATGTGTCCATAGATGGCGGTAGAAATGACCACAAATTTTGAGATTAGAACCATTCTTATGAACTTAAAGATATATTTTTCCAATTAGTAGACTTTATTATTTCTTTTTCGTTTTAGGTAAGCCATGATAATTATTATGTTATACTTTTTTTATTTATTTTTAATATTTTTATATAAATTTTTACATCATTGCATGTGCGATGAGTGTGTACAAAATAAATCTTTTTTTTTTGAGCAACGAAACAGTCTATTAATTAAAATTAAAGTTAATGAATACTCTGTCACACATACATATATATTGGACAAAAATATTATAATGTAAAATACATTAATAACATTACGCTGCATTAGCATTTGTTATAAGATGCGCTTCGGAGTTTCTTTCCCTAGTTCTCCTTAATATGGCACCTTTACATTGCTACGTTTTTTGCCATGTGAACGCAACCTTACCCTGATATTATTGATTCACTAACACCTTTTACAAGGTATAATACATTAGATAATGAGAGAAGCATGTGTGTGTCAAGATAAACATAATTAAATATTTTACTGTATGAGAAAATGTTACTTTATGTACCTCTCTCTCACTCTCCCTCTTTTATCCAATGTAACAATAATATCATTCAATTTTGATTAAAAAAATATTTGATCGCAAAAATCTCAAGCTCTTACCCGGCGAAGTCCGAAAGCACCTGAAATACCCCCAAACTACCCCTACGCTCATAACACACAAAAATCTCATAATGTGCAAAAGACTTTAGCACAAGCCGCTGACCTGGTACCAATTCAGTAGTCTTCAACGGGCCCGGTAACTCGGAGATTGACAGTGTCCCACTTGTCCAGCATCTCGGGGTGAACCGTGTCCACAGCCCACTTCTGGGCGGTTGAACCGTCGCAGTGGTTCACGTACAGGGCGTGGGAGTCTTTATCCCACTCCAGGCAGTTGTTGCCCGAACCAGGAGTTATCTCCTTTGTGTCCTTTAATACACGTTTTTTTAAATTTAGAAATGTGTGTGAGATTAAATAGATTAAAGTTCTTTGGAAGGTTGTCCTTATCGAAGATATTACCACAAATTTATTTTAAAAAAAAAAGGAAAACCGATTGCCGAACCGACTTCGGAACATTGTATTAATTTATATTATTCGTGTATTTTTGGGAATGTATGTTTAATTAAGACTGCGTCGTTGAAATCTCGCGTTCCGCCTTCCACGCTGTTAAAAATTTTACAGTATTTCCAAATACTGAACCTATTTCAAACATCGGGACTAAACAAGTTAAACTTGATATAATAGCGATTGAATCATCGGTCAAACAGTCTTCAATTACATACCTTAAAAAATATAAAATCGAACATAGAATCTCCGCCTTTTTGAAAGTGGGTTAAAAAGGATTGTTCTAGCATTTTTAATATTTAAATCTGTGCAGTGAATGAAACAGAGGGTAAAAACTTCTCCAGACGAAAATAGTCGCGGGAAAAAGCCAGTATAACATATCAGAATACGAATTACCTGGTGGTACCGCCACAGCTGATTGCCACCGCCCAGATGGCAGCCGTACAGCAGCACGGGGCTGCGCGGCGCTGACTCCGGCAGGTCCCAGCACATCGTTCTATCCTTCACTCTACAGCACACATATGGATCATCTTTCACAAAAAATTAATAAAAAATTATACTGTACGAGATACGTAACTAACATATCATAAGAAGACGACAAAACGATGCCATGATCAATGCACATACGATACGTTTTGCAACACAATTGAGGTAAACATACATATATGACATATTTTACCCGCTTAGTTGACTTTATGTCAAACTTACAATGCGAAAATATAAAAAATATTTGAAGAATGGAAATATTGGTCCACCAGTCATATATTTTCTAGTTATGCTCGCGCAGGTGCTAGAATAAGACAGGACTAAAATCGTCAAACAGCCAACGTTACAATATACGTGCAACGATATATCACTCAGACATTTTACATTTGATACATATGTTGTTGAAGCGCTCGAAAATTTAAATCGAATAAGTTAAGCAACAGCGGGCGCCGTCGGTAGAAGGATGAGTGACCGCTAGTGGCAAAATTTCATGAACGCTTCCGTGCTTCGGAGGGTACGTAAAGCCGTCGATCCCGGTTGTGTCTTTAGTTAGCAATCGTTAAGTCATCGGAGGCCTTCGGACGGCATAAAAAACTTCCGACAGTTGGGTTTGCCACGAACCCCTCTACCAATCCGTATTGGAGCAGCGTTGTGGTGTATGCTCTAGGCCTCCTTAGTATGAGGAGAGACCCATTGCTCAGTAGTGGGCTATCGATGGGTTTAGCCACATATGTTGGTCTATATTTGTGCACAACGCACTTGACATCCTTGTGCCAGGTGAAGACAAACATCTGTTCGGCGGCCGCGTCCTCCGTGCAAGCCTTGAGCTGCAGCCGCTCGTTCTGCCCGCCGTGGTGCGCGTCCACGCACAGCTTCCCCTGTGACACTGGCCTTATCTGGAACGTCACATTACAACTCATTGTAAACATTCCCACTGATCCGGACATTCTCACTGGTCGGAACGTAACGCGTCGAAACAAAGATTCAAGAATGTAGTACAGATATGGTACAGTTAGCAATGAATGTTTCAGTATTCTACTAAGTTATTGAAGTGCGCATCTTACCACATCGCAGACAGACGATTTATTATGTTATGTTTCAGTTTATTCTAAGTCTCTATTACTCCTTGCTTCAGTCAGTCGCCAAGCAAATTCGAAGGATAAGAGATAGTTTTTCTATTCTTCGTCAATAATGTACCAGTGATGCCTTCGGTATTTCTACGACATTAACGACTGTGACCACTTATCATCACGTTGGTTGTTTTCTATTTTGTCGGCAATTTCTATAAAAAATTACTCGATACAGAACTTAACAAGGTAAATATGGTAGCGTTTGTATAAACGCTGCTGTCATACAGCTCGTTCACCGGACTGCATAGTCCGCTTTCGCCCACGGCTCCTCACTACTACACTCGGGACAAATATAAATTTCCTTTCTTATTCAATTCCTTTCGTATTCACAAACATTACAGGTATTTAGAGAAATATCCATGACTCACTCTGCCTTCAGCGAAGGGACTAGGCTCCACTGGCGGGTATTTGTGCACCAGGTCAAACGCCACCTGGACATACAAAACTGCAATATACAAACACAGAATAAATAAACACAGAATAAATAAACACTACAGACACTAAAACTATACTTGGTGCAACTACGATCCGAAATAAATGTAAACAAACCATAAAAAACCCTTTTGTAGGTAGGTAATGAGGGCTTTTCCACTAAACATCTCATCATATTTGAAAGAACAAATACAAACTATAAATAAATATAGTCATACCACACACAAAAAAATACAACACAAAACATCATTCACAAATTCATACTATGACATCCTTAATTTTATGAAGCAGTTAACAACCTTTCAACCAATTGAAGTATTTTGTTTTATACATTAATAGTTCATTCGTTTTCGTTTCGTTCGTTTTCGTTTTACTACACTATGCATTTGTTACCAAGCAAATAGCATGATTTACAAGTAAAAGTTTTAAAAAAATTAACGTTACAAAAGTTAACAACTGATAAAACAACGAAAAGTTTAATTCTCCTATTTATCACAGGTTTGTTATTAAACATTTCAGATCGAATTTGCACCGAGTAAGTATAGTCATAGTTTCGATTTTTACAAACTAAAATTAGTGCTTGACGATTATCCCATATAAGTAAGCGGCGATGTTGTCTTAGATGGTAAAGAGCACTAAATTATATGAAATTGGTTCTGCCCTCGCCCGCGTGGTAGGTAAATTGATAAAAAGATGCCTATGTTTTATTCCAGACTATAATCTATTTTTATGCCAAATTTCATTCCGATCCGTTCAATAGATTTTGCGCGAAGGAGTAATAAATATCTATCCATCCATCCTCACACACTTTCACATTTATTATATAAGTAAGATTCAAAAATGTTCAATTGAATCTGCTTATTAATCAATAATAAATAATCAAATGCCAACAATATGAACGTACATTTTTTGGAATCTACCACCGTTTCGGAGAAGTGCCCTAATAAAGAGAAAAAGAAACGGCGAAAGTAACTCCTCGGCACATCTTTTGTAAACAATGCCAAAACTAATTACAAAACATTAAGAATCCAGCTTGGAAACAGTTGCGGATGCCAATTATGTCCAGGCATCCTTGTCATTAATATAATCAAACAACGTTATGTACCTGGGTGATGAACCATCGGAAGCTCTTGCAGTGCAGACGGGTCCTCAGGGCGCGCTGCGGCGCCAGGTCGCCGGGGTCGATGTCGCGGTAGTGCGGCCGGCGCGCGTACACGTACTCCGCGTACTCGTCCATCCACACCTCCGCCACGCGACGGTAGTTCTACAACACACACACAAATACATAGTACATAGACATACTAGTGATGTGTCGGATCGTCAAAAATGTATATCCGCGAATTATATTTGATGCCAAGACCGTGGATACAGATACAGATCTTTATTTTCTTAATCGGTGCAAACGCGATATATAAAGGTGCCAAATATTTTATTTTAAGAAATATAAAATTCCTTTGAATGGAATTTAATAATTTTCTAATCCAAATACAAAGTCGGTTTTCTTCATCGCATGTAGAGCCAAAGCTCCATGTACTATTAATAATAACAGTTGTACCAATGTAATATCAACTTGAAGGTAGGCAAATTACGTAACGTATTAGACTTACATACGTAAGCCATGCGATACAAACGTTACCGTAATTCGATGCAGTGCCATCTCTTAGATTTAAAGGCAACTATCACAAAAATATACTACTCGCGGGCAGAAGGCTATTGATTTTTTCATGATATACTATATCTAAGACAGCCCAGTGTACTGTGCATTGATCTTCAGTATGTACAGTGGAATGATAGTGTACTTATTTATTTATTTATTTATAATGAGAGTGTACATATGTATGTAGGATGCAGTGAGAGTGAGTGTGCAGAGTGCAGCGAGAGTGAGAGTAAGTACGTACTATACAGTAAGAATGAGTGTGTAGTTTGCAGTGTGTGTGAATATGTACCAACCCGACCAACAAAGTCTCCGTGTCCGGGGTTGGGAAAAGGCGCGAACTTGCGGTAGATGTGTCCGACGCGCGAGCACGGCGCGTCTAGCATGCGGCCGCCGCACTGCCACAGCTTGAAGCTCAGCTCGTACTGCTCGCCGCCCCAGATGTCCAGCCCGGGGTCGTACCCGCCCAGCTCCCAGAAGAACGACCGGGATATCGCAAACAGCCCGCCCGCCATCACAGGGCTCCTACACACATACACACGCTATGTTATTGGCCAACAACGTAATACTATAACTTGAAATTTGATGGCTTGAGTTTGAGCGACATCTGACGAGTAGTTTTTGAGTTGTCCCTAATAATTCGGATTTAACTGACTCTTATAATGATATTCTTATTTTGTTACTAAGGAAGGACGATTTTTTAATTATAAAAAATATTATATACGGGAGTCTTCATCTCATATATTGTCGGTGTGTGTTTTTTTACATATTATAAGTTAATGGTTCACTACAAGCCCATCCGATGGTAAGTGGCGTTGTAGTCTTAGATGGTAAAGCGTATTAACTTAAACGAAGCCTTACCACTTTTTTCATAAAGACACATTATAATAGTGTGAAAATACAGATTTCGGTCAATTATTCCAGTCCTCTGCAGTACCTCATACAAAAGACGTGACGAGTCACAGTAAAAGTATACCTGAAGTGCGTCGAGTTGTTCGATGGTAGGAGATGTAGGGGGAATCAAGACGTGTAGTTCCTGCGCACAATCCAAAATGTACCCTATGATATAATGAGTATTTTTTTATTACCTTCTATAAATTAGTGCTTGATCGCGATCCTGCTTGATGGTAAGCAGTGATGCGAGTCATAGATCGTAAAGAGCATTAATTTAGAAATAGCCTATTCACTCTTGACTTGAAGACACATTGTAATTGAATGGGACCGAAGAAACGAAAGGGTGTGATATATAAACTCACTCGAAGGGCTCCGGCATGTTCCGCTCGTCGCGCGGCAACACCGGCAGCCGCTTGTAGTACAGCTCCCAGTCGAAGGCGCCGCGAGCGCCCTCGTCTTGCGCGCGGTACTCGAACGTGTCGTACGCCACCACGTCGATGAACGGACACACGACCGTACGGTGGTTCAACGCTATCGGCTCTAAAATAAACAGATATTTAAATTAAGGCTTCCTTTACTATTATCTTTTTGAGACCCCGTCTTGCTGGCTACCACCCTCTTGCTTGAATCAACCGCCAAACAATTCGTCGTGTGCCGGCTGGGGGCTTGAGAGCCAGTTCTCCTCATTTCTCCCCCGTTCTTCAGTCATCCTCCTCTCCATTCTCCTTCTGTCATAAAGTGGTATGTTGTTGGTGCATCTGGAGTCAGTTGCTGTCGTTTTTTATCCCAGTAGCTTTAGCAATATACCGCTTCTCTCATTCTTTTCTCTTCCCCGCTTATGCGGTACTATTACTTCCCCGGGCAGGCAACGCATTAGTAACAGCCCAGTGCGATGTTATTAATGTCCTTGGGCCGCGGTGATCAGTTACCATCACGTGACCCGTCTGCTTGTTTGGCTGCTAATCGCATAGAAAAAATAAATCATTATAAGACCATCGAGCTCACTTAATGGTCAGAATATGAGATGTAGATTGAAATTATTACAATATACATACATACTTTTCTTTAAAATTGGTTACTGATTTAAAATCCCTAATTAATTCCAAGGTAATGGCTATAGTCTCAGTAGACAATTCCTATCATACAATATTTTAGTATACAACTTGTATGCATTCTATGCAACGACATTTTAAATTTAATCTGGTACCAACTGAACCCAAAAAACCATCGATACCAATACAGACTCACCTAGCAGCGGCGGCAACCAGTTGACATTAGCCTCAGTGTGGGAGTCCAGGAAGACCAGGACATCAGCGGTGGCCAACCGCGCGCCCGCCAGCCGCGCCGCAATCAGACCGCTGCGCTCAGCCAGCCGCACTACCTTCACCTTCGGCAGGTGCTGTGATAGATATGCTTCCAGCTTTTGTTTCAGGAACTCTGCAGGCAAACAGGTAGATTTTTTTAAGCAAAATCATTGATCCTAAGTGATAGTAAGTGGCGATGATGTCCGAGATTTGGTTTCCTATTACAACTATGAAGGTTAAAATACGAATCAGCTTATATTATTTTTTCTATGGCCCTATTTAAATTATTTATCAATTTAATTTCTATCTGATATAACTAATTACCGTAACATTATATGATGTATTTAGCAAATGAATAACAAGGTGCCCTCTTTTAACGGATTCCTACAAATATGTTTAATGCAGTAACATGTTATGTTTGTAACATTACACAAAAACCGCTAAACCGATTTGAGTGACATGTGGAATAACACATAGGTTATTTTTATTAGCGTATCATATGCCAGAAACTGCAGACAGAAGCTAGAAGGTTCTAGAATAATCAGAATAGTGTTTTTGATATTTTTTCCTTGGTGCTAATTTTAAATAGGTTTTGTTAAAGTACATCTGTCCTTTTTGTTCGACTTTCATGTTTACCATTTCAGAAAATTTATGTTAATCCAGTTTGTGTATACAATGTGATAATACGCAATTACGTGAATAGGTACAATAGTCTCTGTTCAAAATGTTAACGTTATTTACATCCAAACAACTAAACAAACATGCGCAATATTCAAGACCAGATCTCAATTATTGTATATTTAGCCTGACTCAGACCATATTTAACATTTCAGAAAGAATGAAATAACAAGTACAACTAATAACTGTAATAATAATAAAGTAATCTTAAAAAAAATTATCCGCGGTTTTCAATACATTTCTTATCTTATCCCATTCAAATAAAATTTTATTCGAAGTTGGTTTTTACAAACACTTTTCTAAAATAAAACTACGCTATCGCTTCAAATCCCTACGGTCGAAGAAGAAGCGGCAAGAAATTCTCAAAGAATTATTTTTTCCAACTCATTTACAATTAGCTACTTATATATACAACTCATGCCCAAGTATTTTTTTCATTAAAATAATCATCTAGTTTATAATAAATAACCTTTCGTCATAAGAATGCTTTTGATGTGAGCTTTAAATTAATTTTATTATAGATTTTATAACGTCTACCCATAAACGAGCCACCAGTTTTGCTGAGTCGAATTTTGGTACAATCACTTTACTCTGTTTCGCCTTAATCTTCGTATTCATGTTGTGGACGTCACGCTTTATAATTGTTTGATGTAGACTCCGCCATCACACGTAACTATCCGAAACTTTTGTAACGGCTAGGGTTACGCGTATACTATTAGATCTTTCATTTTTCTCGGATCTAATACGTATATTCGGCACCTCACTAGAGGAGTCCTACAGTAGACATATCTCTGCCTTAAAGAGCAATATCATGTTGATATAATTACCGATCTACTGATTATGTTATCAACACTACCCATATATATATACACACTATACACACCAACTACTTTCGGCGGGTATTTTACTACCTACTACAACACGTACATATGTGTCACATAGATTAAAAACTCATTCCCCTAATATCGTTATGTACGTTATCGGTATTATACTAGTTTTCAATCAATTCACGCTTCACTTAGTTTTATACCTTTCAAATTAATGTGTTTGTGTGTGTGTGTGTGTGTGTTTTCATGCTAAATTTAAATGCAAATAAACGATGGAAAGACGAATAATAACAAGCTTTATTACAAATATTTAAAAACACAATCTTTAATTATAGAGCCTTAATACGACGAAACAAAAAAAATCATAACCGTATTGATAATCGTTGAGGAGTTCTCTTGTCCGGAGCCAATGCTGAGCATAGCAACAGGACATTCTTATTATAAAAATGCATTGTTGACCAATAACAAACAAATATACTAACATACAAACATTAACTGCAAGTCAAATAAAAACTTCTAAAAACAGATCGGGTATATTTCAACCGTAATATTTCTTGGTTATTAACTTGAGGCACAGATATAAAAGACACTCCATATAGTTTCTACTAAAAAATAAATTAAGCGGTGGTTAGAGGCACCGATTGGTTGATTTCAAATTGTACCGTATTTTACATAACAGAAGTATTGTTTTTAAAAAATAAGGTGCAGCATCTCACCCTTAGTGCTTGCGTCATCGACCAGAAACACCTCTTTGATAAGGAAGTCCGGCGACCTGTTGAGCACGCTGACGGCGGTCCGCAGCAGAGTGCTCCAGTGTTCATTGTGGAACGGTACCACCACGCTCACGGCTGGGAGCGATGACAGGTACTTCCGTGCGCGACACCCCTTTCAAATTTCGAATGAACTACACTATCATGTTAATAGATCCCTAGGGTATGTGTTGGGTACGTGTTTTGCAAAAAAATGGCAACAAACTTCCGACTTTTTGATTTGATTCAGTTTTACATACACTACTGGTAAAACCTATGTCTGAACAAATTTGTTTTTAAAATCAGAGACTTTATTATAAAAAAAAAGAACAAAACACTAAATCATGGGTAGATATTTTGGATTAGAAGCTGTTTGTTAATTTTGAGTTTTAGATTCGACGATTTTACAATGAATGTGATTATTTGAGTCTGGATTTTTTACCTTGTGACGTATATCCGGCAGAGAGCGGTTAAGTGCGATCTTATCGCTTAGAGCTCCGTTAAACCCGTTCACAGAGTACAGCTGCTGTTCCAGGTCTTCCTCAGTCTTGGGCAAGTGCGCCGGCTTCCCTTGCTCACCGGTGCCTGGTGAACATCAAACCTTCAAATTTGATTTTAAAAATATGCTGAGATACCTATTAGTCACTATTCCTTCTCCTTAATTATGCAAGTTTGCTAACAATTTCGAAAGCGTCTTGTATCAAAAGGAGAAGTTAGAAAATATTCACTTTGTTAAGTGTTTTACAACTAAGTACCATGTAGATTAAAATTAAAAAATAAAATTAATAAAATATATATCCTTGGACAATTCACACACGGCCGTCTGACCCCAAACTAAACGTTAGCTTGTACTATGGTAATCGGACAACTAATAAACATACATATATTCTTTTAAATACATACTTAAATAGATATTTGTATTACACACCCAGACACACAGAACATACATTCCTGCTCATCACGGAAGAGTTTGACCTGGATGGGTATCGAACCCACGACCTACGGTGTATTAGTCAGGTTCACTAACCACTAGACCAACCGGCCTGTTAAATATTATATTCATTTTATTAAAGTCACACTGGATGAACTGCGTCCCAAATTGGATCGCACAAAATACCAGTGCTGTGGTTCTGCTACAGCTATAGCTGAGTGAGATCCAGTTCCGTAGTGCTTACAGCCACTGCTTCAAGATCTGCAGTCCACCAATATCCTACATCAACATTGTAATTCGCCTAGTACAGTGAGCACTCTTCTAGATCGATAATGAAAAGAAACACGAAATTTCGTAATTATATTGTTAGCCGTTGAGTAGTTCTGTTATCTGAAGCCAATCCTAAACTTAGTATCAGGTGTCCAAAAAAATGCATTGTCATGAGGATGCAAACTTTATGCAAAATTTCCGCTTCGTAGTGTAAGAGGAAGTGGGTCTAACTAATTTTGAAAGATTTGACCCGTAACAAACAAATATACTAACATACACTGCAAGTTAAATAAAAGCTTGTAAAAATACGTAAAAATCGCTTTAAGAGCATATTTTGACAAAAAAGTCTTTAAAAGATTGCAGGAATCAAAAAAATATTTTAAATTTGAATTTTCGGCCATCTATAACTGTCAAATCTGACTACTTCAGGTCTCTGTGATTAAGCCGCATGAGTTTTGAAAAAAGTGAAATTAAAAGAGAAATTTAAACCAACGAAATGTAAAAAAAGGATTGTAATGGATCAGCATTACTAAGAGATCAATTAGCAAAAAACGCCTCACATACAAAATCTAAGCTAAATTCGGCCGCGTGAATATTTCACAAGACACATTCCAATTGAGTCATGACATCTACTAAAAATTATTTATTTTCAAGGCTATTCGGCATGTTTTAAACTACTAGACACTCATTATTTTACATTGATACTAACATAAATAATATAGTAGGTAGTAACCCTTTCTAATCTATTTCACTTTTCATACAATACAAACAAGTTAGGCTAGATATCAATGTATAATTAGTCTTGTTTCTCATAATACTCAATATAACTTACATGGTTCTTATCTACCCATTGGCATATCAAATACTTGTGTTGCTAACATGAAATATAAAATAATGTTCTATTTTCAGATAAAATGACTTCCGTAACAACACGTTTTTTAAGTGTTGCTTAATTAATATTTATACCTATAATTTAACGGTAACTATTGCGTGGTACCATGTTTCCCGATGTACCATGGACATGGTTTTCCTGATCTCCCTGTCAATTAGCACAATCGAGATTTTTTGTAATAGAAATCATCCAACTGAAGCTACTCACGAAATATTTGCTTTATAGTAGTCATGTGAAAAAAATGTACCGGGAATATATACAAATATATATATGTAATTAATAGATTTTTTCAATATTTTACGATACAATTTATGCTAAAATGTTATATTGAACTTGCACGATGTTAATGAAGCTGTCGGAGCAGTCATAGCCTGACGCTTGCATCGATCCTAAGTGTTCAGCAGAGTTAAGCAAAAAGGGGTGCTTGAGGTAGGCGGATGGGTCAAAGATATTCTATTTGTTTACAAATTGAATTGAATGTACATCAGAAACAGCACAAGAACTTAAACCATAATGAAAACATAGATACAGACAAATTTTCAAACCATGTGCTGAGGAATTTATGGCATAGTTTGTTCTATTTTATATGGTAACAACACCTTTAAACTACAGGAGTAGAATCAATATCACAGCTTTGCCTACGTTGTGGGTATGTTAAAAAAAAGTAGCTTAAGTGTTATCCAGACTATAATATCTCTGTCCCAAATTTCATCCAGATCCGTTCAGAAGTTTTTGCATGAAGTAATAAATACCCATCCATCCATACAACCATCCCTCCATACGTCTATCCATCCTCACAAACTTTCGCATGTATATTACTAGTAGAACTTAACTTTGAGTTTTGACATGTGAATAAAAATATTTCATTCCAAGTTGCTTTGTATCTCAGCTGACCATGCCTATGTGTACCAAATATCCCGGAAGTGAATCATCCTATTACTTTAGTTATTTTTGTGATAATATTATCTGTACTCACCCACCCTTTTCCTCTCTTCTTCAATTTGCTGATAGTTGTGCCAATCAATTTTCTGTTGCAACAAAAAAATTTAGATAACACTGAGGTAAACATTCATTAACATGATTTTAAACTCGACTCATCTTGGACTGTGTATGTTATACTATGTTACGGATATGAACAATACATGTACTCATCAGTTTCATTATGTTTCAGTTCAGCTAGGACTGTACCCATAATATATCTTCAGTACCCATAACATATAACTCATTCACATTATAATAATCACTTCCATACTACCTCAAATAAAATTTAAATGAATATGTTTCTATTATTATATTATATGGGTTTTTCTATAAAATGAATTAAACATTATTAGAATATATTTTTAATTTTTCACACAGATTAAAAGGATGCTTCCAAAAAACTTTTTTTTTATAAATAGCCAACAAAGTAGAAAACAAGCCTTTATTTGATCAACACTACCTAATACCTATCACAAATGCATCACCAAGTCATTGGTAGCCAAAATGGAAAAGTGCTATTTGCTGTTCAGCAGAACTAAACAGGTCAAACATCTTTTTATGATCCATTTTGAAAGACAGCTAGTATGTGATGCATAACACTGGTGCTGCAGAGCCCAGCAACATCGACCAGTTACCCAAGACAAAGGAAACAGGAGCAATAGGTAACAAAAAGGGGATAGTCTAATATTATTATAATAAGATATCATCTAAATTGTATTAACAACATTGTAAATAAGCTGTACTTTCTTTATCTATTATAGTTTTTAATCTATAAAAATTTAAGTGGCCAAATAGAATGTGTTGTTATAGCCACCAATGGGAGCTAATGTTTTTGACTGGGTATTGAGCTGTTATAAGGTATAGAAATACACTGTAATAGTAATCCAGACAAGGGCAACCATTCCTGAATCCCAGTCAAGTAGCTTCTATCAAGCACTGGAGGAGCATAGTAGGTTCTAGGCCTCCTCATTCAAGGAGTGAACTGGGCATCTGTGTTCCGTAAGCCATTAATAGGTAGAATCCAGTCAACTGCTGAAATATAACAGTATGTAATTTACTACTCACCTCAAGGGTAACAGGCACAAAATAATTCTTCTCACCAGGATCACCATGCAACTCATCCTTCATAACAGTGAAATCTGCTGAATTGCTCACTTCACTAAGAGTCTTAATGAGATACAACAGAATGATAAATGCTGTTATTGTGACCAAGCTTCTTAGCCATAGCAGCCGATATAGATACCGCCGAAGAATCATTGTTAGGCTGGAAATGAATTCAACCAGTTAATAGAATAAATTACAATATCCTTATCTGTAATTAAATGATGTTAGATTGTGAACTGATATAATAGTTATCCTGAAAGGTTAATGTTATATTTTACAGAAGAATAAGAAATTACTGCCTATGATAAATGTTTGTAAGGAGAGGAGAGGTGTAAGAGAAGTGAAAACCTCTCATTGTGCTAAAAGAATTAGGATTTTTCTAATTGTGAACACAAACTTCACATTTAACGATTGAGTTGAAATTGTAGATTTTTTTAGTGTGCTGAGTAGAACATTTTAAAAACTAATTTGTCTGTATTAACTGTATAAATAAAAGTTAATAAGGTAAAGTTAAGACTACATCTCCACTAGATGGCTAGTGGGATTGTGGTCAAGCAGTAATTTATAATCTATAAGAAAATATATCATAAGCACTGAGATGTCTAATTACAAACAAGGCTCACCTTAAAATGTTGTCAGAACTTGGAAAATTAAAAATCAACACTTTTTAATTCTACTATCATACTAATACGCGTATCGTAATTACAGCCTACCGATACATTCTGTGTAATCAAAACACTTTTTAATGAGTTGATAATTAAAAAACACCCCGTAAATGCCGGCCTTTTATTTACATTATCACGTTTAAATAATACATTTCTTCAATAGTCTCTTGTTGCTTCTTTATTATTATTTATGCTTGATTTGTTACAATGCGTTTGTTTGTGAAATGTAAAGTGTGAAATATTGAAATTACTTAAAACCTACTGTAACCGAAACGAGTGTACTCTTAGCTGAAACTGAATAAAAATAAGGAACCGAAACTACCGATTACCTACTAGGTTTGACACTTCTGACACATGTAACTTTTGACATATTTTCATTTTACAGAGTAAATTAAATTTTACAGGCTGTGAAAGACATTTTGTAAAGGAAAGAAGAACTAGCGTATTCCATTTGTACATTATTAATACAAACTGGCCTAAAATGGTATAAATGACTATAATACAACTAACAATTGATATAAATCAGTAATTTGATATTGATATGAATGTTTAAAAGGATTTGCATAAATAACAACAAGGCTGGGAATATTTTTTTTACCTTGACCTCAGAATACCGGTAAAGGGGACGTAATAGTCGTTACGTATAACTAAGATAAATTAATTAGCTTCATCATCGGAGGTCAGTGATCACTGCCAGCATACCTACTCCAAGACTGCAGCCTACCGTTGACAACTGTTCCATTGTGATTGGCTTGTTGGTTGAATTCTTCAAATTAATCCAATCGGAATCGTGAGTTGTCAACCATAGACAATTAGAATAACAAATATCAATGAAATGGACAGATAACATGTCATTTATTTGTCGTCAGATTGGTGCAATGTCGTGTGTATTTACTCTTTGTAATCTGTGACAATACATTGGTTTGCTGATTTGAGTGATTTGTGATTCTTCTTCTTTGCTTGACTAAAATTGACTTGTTGTGGACGTAAAGAATTTCGTCAAGTTGTTTTTATTACTTTTGGTGTTAAGTTAAACTAAAACAGCCATTTTTAGTGGTTCAGTGACACGAACAACATATTAAATGTGTAGTTGAAGCCTAATTCTGTTAGGAAGAGACCGAGGTTAGAACAAATGAATGCATTTTAACAAGTCAACGATCTATTTGACTTAATGAAAATACTGTTAAATAGTCATGGGTTATTTGTTTTATTGAGGATATCCGTTATCCGGCATCATATGATGTTCCTATTTTGCTTCGATTGTTCGATCGGGAAATAATATTTAATTATAATTCAATTAATGAACTTCGGCGTCGGTGGCAGTGGTTGCACGAGTGTTCTTAGTAAACATTGTTTAATTTTGTATCAGTATCGTGAAGGGAATAAAATATTTTTTCAGATGGCTTTGCTTACAAAAAGGTTGTATGTATGTGTTGTGCTGCTGTTAGCCGTTCCTTTTATTCGCACAGAAGAATCATCGCCCGACGACGAAGCCACTGTAGAGGTTAGTTTTAGCGAGTGTAATTGACCTATATTTGTGTGTGTAACTACCATTTCGTTTACCACACATTCAGTACTTAATTTTGATTATAATACAAAAGTATTCAGACAAATATCTTATATTCAACATTAAAGGTAAGTTCAATTATAAAAATAACCAAAAGTATCTCATACATAGAAGACACACAAGAGTGAATAGGCTTCTTCTAAGTTAGTGCGCTTTACCTTCTAGGACTACATCGCCACTTACCATCAGGTGGGATTGTAGTCAAGCATTAACCTTAAAAACTAAAAAAAAACATTTCTCAGAAGATAATCTTTAATTAAAAGTATGTCACGTCTTCATTATGACACTAGAAATAAACTATTGTATTGCATGTCATCAGGTTGAAGAAGAAGACCAGTACCGCACTCCAAAAATCAGCCCCAACTCTGTGTACCTGGTAGAGCATTTCGATGATGAATCTGCATTCAACAAGAAGTGGGTTAAGTCTGAAGCCAAGAAGCAAGGTGTTGATGAGAACATAGCCAAGTATGATGGAAAATGGGAGGTTTGTTTCTCGACTCACTGTCATTTATTATATAAGGCTAAAAAACATGCAAGGTATTATATATTTACCTACAAATAAGTATATGTAAGTTATGCTTGTATACTGACATCTAGTGTAAAAGGATATAACTAAATTGTGGGCATGTGAATAATGAATTCTGTCAAGGTCTACTTTTTATGAAACCCTAGTACATAATTAAATATATACTTACAATAACCAGCAAAAACATTTTGAATGAGGAGTTTCATAATGTTGTTTCTTATAATCTAATTACATGCATATTTGTGAAGGTGATAAATTTTGTTATTACTTTTTTTTTTATATAACCTGAGTTGTATAAACAGTTGCAGTACATTTCACTACAATGTTTCAGTTAAGAATCTGTTTATAAGGTGGCTATATTATTATATTATTAATGAGTAATTAAAATGTGTTATGGAGTATACTTTATGTATATATAAAAAGCAATCATCAAGTAACCAAAAAATAGGAATATTGTGTAGCAACCTTAGATCAAAAAATATTTTTAAGTTAGCAAATGTGGTGCTAAGGGAATGGGTGACCACCAGCAATGAAAATGCATGGTTCTGGTTGTTATTCTTAGTTACCAGCTATTAATCTACTTCAAAGGCCTTTGGATGGCATGGCTAATAAATTCCGACTCTTGGATTAGCCACTAACTTCACCAAATTGCACTAGAGCAGAGCGGTGGAGAATGCTCTAAATCTCCTTAGTCATGAAGAGGACCTTTGCTTAATAGTGGGCCACTAATGGGCTTTAGATATACAATTTTTTTGTGTCCAGATTCAATCCCCAGCTCGTCGGATTTTGAAGAACGACCTTGGACTCGTCCTCACTACTGAAGCCAAACACGCGGCCATCTCAGCTCTACTAGACAGGCCCTTCATCTTCAAAGATAAACCATTGATTGTCCAGTATGAAGTCACTATGCAGGTGAGTTAAGTTACCTTGTTATTCCTCTAGATTGATATATGAATAATGTGCTATACCAAAACTGTGATGCATAGCTAAATATTACTTTTAAATAGCATCTACAAAATATAAATTTATATTAGTACACGGTTTAGTGACTAATCTAAAAACTAATTATATATGTCCCTCCAATGAAACATGAAAATTTTTATATGAAAAAGCAAAAACCTGCCACGTGTATATGTAACTAATGATTGGTTTGCGTGCAAAAGAGACTGATCTGTTTTCAGAGTGCGACGTCACCGTTTTTAAATCGCGTTTACGGATAGTTAAGAATGCAAGAGAATCTTTAAACATTCTCTGCATTATTAAATAAGTATACAAAAAAAACTGAAATATGTAGCATAGTTATATATTATGCCAAACAGAATTATTTGAAAACCTTAATAAAAATCTGACTATCAGAGTCTGACTGTGTCCAATGTGCAGTAAATCACAAAAATTATCATCAACAAATGTATGAAATGCCAAACACGATATTACATTAAGACGCAATTTCTAGCTGTGGGTACGTTATTAACCATCGCTAATTGACTTATCGACTTAGACCCGACGCGACGTCTACTTACAAGTTGAAGAAGGGAAAGTAACATCACATTACTTCTCACATTTACTTCAAAAATTAAACAAAGCCGTAAATATTTTAATATTAGTACATTTCTTGTTACAATTTTTGAGTAAAGTTAATTTGTCAAGATAAATTTGATTTTTCTAAATCTGTTCTAAATGAGTAAAAAATATTTTTCTTTTAAATAAATTCAGCATAATAATTATGATACAAAAAGATAAGTAACAAAGGCAAGTCACTTACAAAGACTTCATTTACCAGTCAGTCAAATCAGTAATTTTTTTAAATTTATAAATCGGAGTAAACAACTTATACGAAAATATGACGTTAGATATATTTAAAAGCGAATTGCGCCATAAACTGCTGGCGAATTACCAGAATAAGATGGTTCTCGGAAGCAGTTTATTGCTTATCCTAAATATAGGATAGTTCACGTCAGTGGGTGTTCGTACTTTGAAATGGTAGTGACGAGGCAATATTGCTTTGTTTCGATGTCTTTAAATAACGTTATTATAATATAAAAATCGCCGAAGAGTATACCAAGTCAAATGTAATGCTGAGTTCAGGTTCCATGGTAACAATTCTATTTGTGTAGTGTGTACCTTTTGGGTAGATTTTCTCTTAAATTCATTACATGGGTGATTTTAATTTTTGAAATTCAACTTTCCATATCTAGTTTATAAATTACTCAAATTGCCAAAAACGAGTTTTAGCAGACCCGTAATGATTATAAAAAAACATAACCAAGGATTCTGAATTTTCTATACACCCTAAAATACAAATTGAGATCCATACACTTGGTTTTTTGTGACTTTGAGATACATTTCTCAAAAGTCGTGAACGGACAAAAAAAAGCCTCGATTCATCGGGCAACCTGCTCGTCTTTGATGTAGCTTATGGACTAATATGTAACGATGAATAACTCTTTTGATTATGATCAGTTTGTATATAATATATATGTATACTAAGAATAATATAAGAAATATATCCAGTATGTATGTTAACATGAACAGGAAGGTCAAAACTGCGGCGGGGCCTACTTGAAACTGCTATCAAAGGGCACGAACACACGAGCAGATCTGCGTCAGTTCCACGACCAGACGGCCTACACGATCATGTTCGGACCGGACAAGTGCGGCAACGACAACAAACTCCACTTCATCTTCAGACACCAGAATCCCAAGAACGGCAGCTTTGAGGAGAAGCACAGCAAGAAGCCCAGGTGAGTGTGGTTGAATGGAAAAACGAATGGCATGCAGCTTTATAGTTATGAAATATTGATTTTTGTATTGACGTCAAAATTATGTCATGATACAAAATTTAGTCCGCGCGTTACTCAGCCTTTAAGGTGGTAAAGCCATAAAGTCACTTTTTTCAACTGGGCCCCATTTTATAAAGTTGAAAATCCAAAAAACCTGTTTTTGACCGATTTGTGGATACACACATGCCCAATGTTGACAGGTAAAGTTAAGATATTTGACTGTTTTTATATCTGTCAAGGATTGTCGACTTATGAAAAAAATAGGAATCTGCTCAAGTTGTAATGACATGCTTACAGCAAGCGTCTGGAAGATCTATACAAGGACAAGGAACCCCATCTGTACACGCTGGTGGTGCGACCTGACAACACGTTCACGGTGCTTGTGGATCAGAAAGAGGCCAACAGCGGCTCGTTGCTGGAGGACTTCACACCTCCCGTCAACCCTCCAGAAGAGATCGATGACCCTGCTGATACCAAGCCTGCTGACTGGGATGAGAGGGAGAAGGTATCATATCTGGGGTGTCTATAAGGCATGGAGCCACATAAGTTTAGATCATACAACACAGTAATCCTACTGTGAACTTCGGAAGAATTGTCGGGTGGTTTTAGAGTTACCATACTAATTTTAACCTATCCTATAACCATTCTCGGGTTTTAAACGACGATTATAGAGAGTCTCGTCTAAATCTGTTCTGTGGTTTTTGCGTGAAGTTCGAACAGATAGACAGACAATAAACCCAAAAAATATATTTTGATCTCTATTCCGATAACGAAGCCTCCCTGCGTCAAATAAGTAAAAAAATACTTAATGCACAGAATTGACCCAGTTACAGTTTTATTCGTAGTAAAGATGTGCCATTTTTTTAAAGCATTGTTTAATAGTGCCATAAAATGATTTTAACTTCCTATTGTTCACTCGCATACACTTGTCATATACCTGATACCACCTCACCTGAACCATGAACCTAACACAAATTATTGTTTCAAAGAACGCCTTTCTGCGTTCGCCATCCCTGTACTATAGGGAACACATACCATCAGATGGGATCTGTGTCAGTCATACTGATCGTAGATAAAAAACACATGAGCTGTGTCTGTATGTATTTATGTGTGTTCAGATCGTGGACCCGACTGCATCCAAGCCGGCTGACTGGGATGAACAGGCGCCAGCGCAGATCGCGGACCCTAACGCGGTGAAGCCCGACGGCTGGCTGGACGACGAGCCAGAGATGATACCAGGTCAGTGTGACATGATAGTTCTATGCCAGTCCCATCCATACATGCACGTAACCCTAAGATGTTCATTAGTCATATGTCTGCCCCGCCCGATATCAAAAATGGGACTGCTCGTGAAGAAGAAATTGTAGGTTTCGATGCATTAAAAATGCATATGTTTTTAACAGACTTATCCTATTTGCATCCCCAATTTACCTTTAGGGGAGGTACAAAGTTTTTTTTATGATGACCCTTTTCTACCACTCTCGTATCGCAATGAATTGGGGTACTCTACTCTCTCTCTACGCTGGCGTACAGACGGATATGGTACACGGATATGGACATGGTGAAATTGAAAGGATTCCGAATTTTCTACAGAACCATAAAAAAAGTTTTTCTGCTGCTCTCAGTTGCTTAAATCTCTGCTTAGTATTGAATTTGTACATAGATAATTTGTATAACGATTTAGATAACCATTAAAAAAGGACTCTTGAATTATTTTTTTACGTTTTTTTATTTATTTAATAAGTCAGCATTTGACTACGAAACCACGTGACTGTAAGTGGCAACTAACTTAAAGAAACCTATTCAATCTTGACTTGAATGCACTAATATTGTAATCGAACGGGAACAACGATGCGGGCAACATATTCCAGACCTTCACGGTACATATAAGGAAGGGATACGCAAAACGCTTTTATATTATTAAGTTAGGTTTTGTGTTGTCCAGACCCCACGGCGGAGAAACCGTCTGACTGGGACGAGGAGATGGACGGGTCCTGGGAGGCGCCGCTGATAGACAACCCGGCCTGCGCTGCCGCTCCGGGCTGCGGCACCTGGCGCCCGCCGCTCATACCCAACCCCAACTACAAGGTACTCACGATAGCCTCACTGATAGACTACCACACAATCATAAAACATTAATTACCATATCGAAATGAAATGAAAACTGTTTATTTCGCCTTAGGAATCAAAAGCTCACATAACGATAGTCAAAATTTTACAATACAAAGTCCCTACTTTAATTATTAATTTACTACCAATATGTAAAAAGAAAAATTTTAATGAATTCTTTGATAAAGCCTAAAGTAATATGTCATCATAATGTAGCCTAGTGATTTAAACGTTACTCTCTCGAACGGGATGTCCTGGGTACATATTGTGGCGCGAACCTTCTACATATATTATACACAAAAAATATGCATTAATATGGAAATAAATTACTTGTAACATACAGACTTTATGGTATTTGGATCTATATATTTTGCTGATGACGTGGTGGTAGACCGTAAATTTCTTTGTACTCTGAATGGAAAAACACAAAATCAAGAACGCACAAAAATATTCATACCATCTGATTTATTTTTCAAATACTACATCATTAGAAATCAAAACCAGAACTCTTCATCATACAAACATTGTTTTAATGTAATCACACTTATATGTATGTCATATCTTTTTTATTTTGATAACATTAACAATTTATATTATTTTGATAAAACTATTAGAATCACCGATATTATGGTAAAATAATAATAGTTTTTTTGTGAAAAGTTTTCTTTTTACACGTAATTATAATAGATATTGAAATGTATGTGTGTGTACGCAGGGTGTGTGGCGCGCGCCGCTGGTGCCGAATCCCAACTACCGCGGCAAGTGGACACCGCGTCGCATCCCCAACCCACACTATTTCCGTGACGACCACCCCTTCCGCATGACGCCCATCGTGAGTACCCTACTTTATTATGGTTCAAAAGATTCGCCCAAAGCCCTTACAACGATTTTTTGTATGTGAATTATCGGATTCGTTTTTATTCTTTTTTTGTATTCGTTGTTGAGACAGTCACAATATACATTTCGTAACAAATCGATTATACTTTAAAAAATAGAGCTATGTGACAGATAGACCGATGGATAGACGTTAATCTTATACATAGAATCGCTTTAGAACCTTTGAGGTGTGGAACCAGAAATAATAACTGTATATAAAGTAATGTAATTTTAAAGATGTCAGTAAAGTTTTTTTTTCCTTTTTTATTTATTTAATTTCTTTCTTAGCAAGGGGAAGATCTCCGCCAGGTGAAGTGTAATGCCTAGGGAGCGTCCGATCTCCGACAGTTGTTAGTCGGAACTTGTATGTATGCTAACAATACAAAACACTCCGATTGCGTGATTCTGGTATTGTCATGACGTCATCGTATGTGCGATGTCGGGACACACACTTAAAGGAAAACCTAAAGCTCAGCAAATCAGAAAGCCGTTTAAAAGTTGTAGTAATATTGTAATACCTGGATATCCATTTTTCAGCACGCAGTTGGGTTCGAACTGTGGTCGATGTCTCCGATGCTGCTGTTCGATAACCTGATCATCACAGACGACATGGCTGTAGCAGATGAATGGGCACGACAGACTTACGAGCTCAAGCGAGCCAAGATCTCCAGCGATGAGGTACACAAACTCTAAACACACACACATACGCCATTTTATCACTTACATCTTGTAAACAGATGCTCCTAGATTAAATATTTGAAATTTTATGAAAGGTTTCGTACATTTTTTTTCCATTAATACTATACCGAAATTTAAGTTTCCTATTTAAATACAATTCTGCTTGGAATAGCTCATATAAAATACAAAATATATTTTCTTAATAATATCCTTTCAACTTATATCCTTTCTTTTTAAGATTCTACTGTTGTGTAATGTTGGTCTCATTTAGTTTACATTTGGTTTGGTCGACTGTATTAAACATAGTCTAATAGTTCTTTAGAATAACTTTTCGCCATTATACGGAACACAATAAGGGCCTAATTCTAACGACTAAATTACGCTGTTGTTTTCCGTCGTTAATTCCACACCGATATGACGATTAAGTGGAATAGAACGTGAGCAGATATGTATTGCGATCTTTGTAACCTTGTTATAATAACTGCATATAATCATAAGCACCTGGGGTCATGGTGAAATGGGTGACACTCGTGGTGGGGCCACGCGTTGCTGCTCCTGGGTCATAGTAAAGTTGTGGGTGACAGCACTCGTGGTGGGGCCACGTGCTGCGGCTCACCAACTACAGGCCGGGCTACTGGGCGATGTACGCCGTCTACTGCGCCGTGCCCTTCGTCGTCTACTTCATCTACCTCCTGCGACGGTCTAGAGAGGTCACTGTGGTACACTTGGACTCTTGCTAGACAACGTTTAACGCTATTTGCAGGTTCGGCAAACCAGCTGCTATTTTGACCGGTGTTCCTGCTAGTTATAAGTTGTATTTCAGTTTTGAGACCTTGTGTTTGATCACCGTTTTAGAACAAATTATGGTGAAATTATGGCACCTTGGTGTATTCCAATAACTACGTGATATAATGGAATACCTACCAGTCTAGTTGTTGATACTTTGATAATCTATCTGTAGGACTACTATTCTCGTCAAAAGTTACGGCGGCCACGATTCGAAAAGAATTTTTGACACACAATCGACAAGTTTGTATGGTAAATATTCTGTTCAAATTGTAGCCTATAGTCGGTGCAAATTCAATCTTGAATGTATAATAGCAAACCGTTGCCAATCAACATGTGAAAAACAGGAGAATTACACTTATTCTTGTTTTATCAGTTGTTAACTCATTTACATTTTTAAAAACTTATACTTGTAAATCATGCTATTTGCTTTGTGAAAAATACATAAAGGGTATTAAACCGAAAATAAATAAATTATAAAAGTATATAAATAAAATACTTCAAAAGGTGGCAAGTTTGTTAACTCCTTTATGAAATTAATGATGAATTTGTGGATGATGTTATGTTGTAATTTTTTTGTGCGACTGGTATGATATTTATTTGTAGTTTGTACTTGTTCTTTGATAAATATTTAGTTTAATAAGTAATTTTCAAAAATGCAATGAGTAGTTTAGTAGAAAAAACCTCAACTATGTAAGTTCGTGAAAACTTTAAAAAAGATTTTTTATGGTTTGTTTACATTTATTGCGGATCGGATTTGCACTAAGTATAGGTTACTAAGAATGTTTCTTTTTAAGTAATAACAAACTTATCCAAATATTATAGACAGATATATTATTATAAATGACCGTAAGACACACTGTCTCGATGTGTATATAAAATGTAAGCTAATTTAGTATATCTGAATGAATCAGCCATAGAGTAGACCTGAAGTTACGAGTAGAGGCTAGTTGTAGAGCTAGAGTTGGTTGACAGGAGTCGGTGGTAGAGCGAGCGCTGCGCTACGCCGGCGACCACCCCGCAATCTTCATGGTGGTGATTGCTGGCTCCTTCCTGTTGGTCGGAGTCATCGCATTCCTGTGCTTCGGCCCTAAATCGGTGAGTTGGTCAATTGCATACAGTGTACAGCACTAGCAACAAGACAATTTTTGGTCAAAATGTTTACTCTATGAATGAAATTTGACAATCTTGAATTCACATTCAAATTATTTTAATATAGACATCATTTCATTAATTTACGAGAAAATTGCTAACTATTTTTGATTAATACTTTCCAAGCTGGGATTCCGGATCCCACAACGGGCAATGAAATAACAATGAAACTCCAATTAAATATTGACAGTTGGTTTATTAACCAAATTAACGATGGTAGGTAATTTTTAGTAATATTTTAGCCTAATTCGTTAAATAAAAGTTTAACATAAGCTGTTTAAGTGTGATTGCTGTCTCGTTTCTACTTCATTCAATTATGGAATTGGGTCGGTTTTAAATACGATCGTAGTTGGATGTAGATGAAATAATTTATTTATTTAGACCTTACAAAGATGGCAAGGGCAAACTTGACATTCCCTTTTGACATTCTCTACCAGTTGACCTTTCGCATTCTCTACCTGGGTGATTATGAAAAAGTATGGTACGCAAATCATAGTTTATACCACATGAAGGTGATTTCAGGACACGGGATTGCTATCCCGCGCTCGTATTTATTAGCTTCATTTAGGCCTACAAGTTTCCACTAGGCCTTCTCTTAGCTGAGGATGCTTAGAACGTACTTAGGATTGGTAGAGAGGCTAGAGGTAAGGTGTATTTACTTCAATAGGTTTTAAGACTAGGTATTTGTGTAAAAGGTATTAGTGCCTAGTTGCTAGTAAGCCAAAGAACGCATATCGAGTATTTAGGAGGAGTATGGAGTATGGAGTCATTTAGTATTTAGGAGTATGGAGTCTGTAAAAGTATGGACGAAAGACTGACCGCAATTGGTCGAGTACGTTAACGCGTATACGCGTATTGAGTACTTAGGAGTCTTTATAAGTAGGGATGGAACGCAAACGCGCGAGTGCGTAAATTTTATCAATGAACGCGTCGTGATCGTAGGTATCTCACACACTTGTCTTGGCCTCGGCAGCGAAAAAAACCTTGCAGCGTACTGTTAATGTGTGGGATCGAGTGCTGGACTATTTGTTATACGAATAATGCATACATTTTTTGAAAATCTAGTGCCAGTCTCACTTATGCACTGAAGGTTCTGTTTTAATAAAATATCACTTGCAAAACTCAAATTTTTTAATTATATGTTCAGGTATAAAAATAAAAAATTATATAATTTACAGACAGATATAAGTCATTTTATGAATCTAGTTGTATTAGGTATCTATATGTACGATAAATTGTATTGACTTTTTCGATAAAAATCATTAATATTAATCACAATTCAATCAATAATAACCAAAATTTAAAAAAATCTGGATATCGTTTTAGCGAGTACAACTCACCTCTACTATGGTATTTATTACTTATATGATACTAGCTGACCCGGCAGATATTGACCTGCTCGATTAATTAAAATGTTTTTAATCAGCTATTCAATAGGCTACATAACTGTTTAAATATTTTAGGCTGTGTATATGTAGATTGAATAATAAACGGCATTTTAAAAAGAACACAAATCAAATCGCATCAACCATTACAGAGATGAGCACGCACATACGGGCAGACAAACAGTCAAAACTTTAAAAACAATGGCGTTCTATTCTTTATTATAAACCCCAAGTAAAGTTTTTTTCCAAATAAGTTACAAGTGCAGACAGATCTCTTTTTATTGAAAATAGTTGTGATTTTTTTCTTTTCTGTCCTTCCTTTAATCATACTCCTTGCCAATATCCAATAGTCACTCGTACTGACGCGATGTGTTGTTGGTGTAGGAGGAGTCGGTTAGTGTCATTAACTCCGGATGCTTCTACGATGTGCAGCTTCCCTTCTTTCTAAGTCCTTCCTGCACATGAAGGTTTTTCACATCCTTCCAGCCTGGTATTGCTAATGACCCTCGATGATGATGTTGATAAGTTAAAATAATACTATAATTTAGTAATACCCCGTTAGTAATACCCCAGTCTGGAGTTATTCATTTCCATGAGCGGCTGTAATACCATCAGGTGACCGTCTGCTTGTTTGCCTGCTTATCACATAAAAGACAAAAAAAGATAACCCAGGGCGGCGATGGTCATTTATCATCGGATGACGCTCGTTTTTAGTAAAAAAACTTATACATATAGTGAAAACCATGTACACCTACACACAAACAGAGACAAACGGACAAAAAATAAAAAAAAAGTTGGCTTATATTGCTTCCAGTAAATGTTTCTTCCAAATATCTTTTATGTACAGACTGCGATCGATTACAGATTTATAATGTGTGTAGAGATATAGAAGATAGATGTATACATTAACCGATAAATAAAAATAATCATTCTGTACGAAAAAAGTTGAATCTATTTCTGATAAACAATATTTTTGGTTTTTTTTTGGTATTTAATTATACAATGATGACGGTTTTCCGACGAGCGTCCGTGACTTATAATTGCCAACGCTAGGGCTAATCCTTGCCAATAGCAATGAAATTAGGAAAGATTTTCTCGTCCCTCCCAGAGCACAAAGGAAGTAAGGCCCACCAGATGCAACCTTTGTTGTTGATTCATTGTGCAAAATTTGTACAACTATTTCATACTTGGGTCTGGTCGTATATTTGACGCGATTGAATGAAATTTGCCAGAGAGAGATTGTAATCTGGATTAACACATACGCTACATTTCAATTACAAACAACGAGGTGTAAGCCGCGAGCGGACCCTTGTTAATTATTTTGATTTATCATAAGCTAGTTGAAAAATTTTATAATGAATTGGATGTTTTTACTTTGAGTTGAATTTGACTTTGAGTTTATTTTGAATGAGCAGGTATCAGACGAGGCGGCGGAAGCCAAGAAGACTGACGCGGTAACGGCGGACGACGCACCACGCGCGGGCAAGGCCAGCCTGGAGCCTGAGCCCATGCCGGAGCCCGACTCCGATCCCGACACGGAGACCGAGCTGCACGTGGAGCCCGAGCTGCACGCGGAGCCCGAGCAAGAGCAGGAGGCACAAGCCGCTGATGTATGTTGTACTATTCATATAACTAATGTTATAAATGCGAAAGTTGATGATGAATGGATATTTGTTCTTCTTTCGTCCAAAAACTACTGAACGGATCTGAATTATGTTTGACTCAGGAATAGATAACACATAAGCTACTTTTTATCCACGTACTACAGTTATTATGACAGACCGGCTGGTCTAGTGGTTAGTGAACTTCACTGCTACGACGAAGGCCGTGGGTTCGAGTCCCACCCAGGTAAACTTTTCTGTGATGAGCAGGAATGTTTGTTCTGTGTGTCTGGGTGTAAATATCTATATAAATATATTTATAAAAATATATATGTATGTTGTATATATAAATATATTGTGAGTTGTCCAGATATATTTTTATTTCTTAAATATAACAATAATTTGTGCCCAGACAACTCCACTAGTGGACCAGGAAGCCGCTGGTGACGGGCAACGGAGGCGCAAGCCGCGCAAGGAGTAGGAGGGACAGACAGACACCAATGCACTGCATCGACTACATCTGGTATCTACCATACAATCTACATAGAACACCTCTTAATCTGATTTTAGAAAACTTTCCACCGTACAATTTTTCCTTTCTTTTTGAACAGATTTTTTGCCTCTTTCAGAAGTAAAATATGTACTCGAAGTATATTATCTATGTACCTATTGACTATTTAATATCTATCCAATATGATTATAAAATAATGGTCGAATGTTGTCTAAAATGAGAAGTGTAGATTGCATTGTTGCCTGTAAAAGTAAATTCTTGTAAGCATATAAAATTTATTGTCAGGTTTTATTTCTCGATGAATTTATTTTATAATCCAGGTTTCGATGAGTTGATTGGTTTCTATTACGAGTAGGGTTGCCAACTTTTTTTTGTTGGAATATAGTATTTAAAAAAATACCATAGAAAATACAGTACGCTTAAAAAAATAGAGTACTTTATGGAGATAATAAAAAAATTGTTACATTTGTAACTCAGGTTTTTCAAAATTATTATTTGTTTCTCACACTCGCATATTACGGCAGTAGAAAGAAAGGCGCGTTATATGTGGACTGTTTTTTATTACTTTTAGTGATGTAAAATATAAACATTGATATATTGTACTGAAATATAGTATTTTCGGGTACTATATATTTCTTGAACAGTATATAGTATAGAGTCGCGAAATACAGTACAATACTATATAACATAGTACGGTTGGCAACCCTAATTACAAGAGGCTTTTTTGTCTTTCTTCTACCCTCACTCTACGATGCGTTTCAACGTTTAAAATACCTTTTTTGTTAATTAAACATATGATAAATATTAAATAAATTAGTATATGAACGAACGTGGTTATACCACAACACACGTCACTGACGTGTTGCCGACCAAAAATGAGCGATAAGTGGGGTATCTCATTACTGTCTTAGCGGCGTAATAAAATAGCTTGCTTACGTTTATACATTTCGTAGTTTCTGGTTTAACTTTTGAATTATTACAATGAATACATGTTAAAATGTAATTAAAATGAATATGAAACGTAATTTAATGCGAGTGAGGGATATTTTGCATTTCAATAGTAATATGTGTGTTGAGAGACAATTTGCTTGATTTTGCTTCAAATATTGCTTGAAAGGTCGCTTGCGATCAAGATGCATACGCTCCTTACTTCCTATGGTAGGGATGTATTGCCTTATTGCCACCGCAAACCAATAATGTTGAACTTATAAATTGACGTAGTCATCCACAAAGGAACCACCTCAAGAGATAAACAAAAACAATAAGTACTTTATAGTGGATGGTTGCACAGATAATTACAATTATTTAATTAAAAAGCTGATATTAATCACGTTTGTAGTGATTGCTTTATGCACTATACTTGGTGCAATTTCGATCTGGAATAAATGTAAAAAGATTATCGAATTTTTTTTATAAGGTTTGTTTTAAAACACTTTGCCACCTCGCAAATAGCATGATTTACAAGTAAAAGTTTTTAAAAATATAATTCTTTACACGAACAAAATTAACAACTGATAAAACAACAAAAAGTTTAATTCCCCCATTTGCCACAGGTTGCTAGGTAACGGTTTGTTATTAAACGTTACAGATCGAATTTGTGCAGAGTATATGTACGTCCAAATATCACTTCGTTTTTTTGTTAGTTTTAACCAAGTGAAACGATAGTACCGCGGTGTATTGTGTCCTTATATTGAACTCGACCCTATCCTGTGCTTACCAAAGAGAGGTAGCCGAATGCAGAACAAAATGTTTCTTTAGTAAGATTATTGTATTATATTTTTAAGTGTCGTTAGATGTGCGTCTGAGTTGTAAGATATTTCTTTTTTCATATATTTTGTTTTGTATCGGTTTTGGCTTTTCGATGTGGATCACATAGTAAATACATAATATATAACTAATATTTAAATAAATTTAATTAATACATAGATGAATGTAGGTAGTTATATTGTGTGATTTATTATTCCCTTTAAATATTTATAAAGGAATATTCAATATATATAGCGTCGTATTGTGTTTGTATGTTATGATATTGACCGGTCTATTGGCAGCAGATATAGTAACATGAAAATGTTAATATTAGTTTTGTTGTCATACCAAATGTTTCATACATTTCAGGACAGTATTATAGACAAGTAACTCCGTATCTTTTTCGAAGTTTTTCATGTTTGTATAGATACACAATGGAAATAATTTGGTACAATAGAATATTAGTTAAAAACTTTTTGTACAGATACAATGTATGGTATACTAGTGATTGGCTATTTTATTGTACAAAATTTTAGAATTTCAATACCTAAATCATATAGCCGCGTTATTGAATATTCATAACTAAGAGCTAGTGTAACTGTATAGTTCTGCATTGTATTTGCTGCGGCATTAGCAGTATACAAATTCTCAATATGAATACAGAGCCATCTGGCAGATTATTTACGTCCTAACATCTTCATTATGTAGATTTCACTGTAGTATACACATGATACCTTTAGTGTAACATTGGAATTCATTTTTAAAATGACATTTTTCATGATATTTTAAGATGTGACGTTAGATATAATACCAGTAGCAATTGTCCTAACCAAATGTATTTACACGTGCATTTTAGAAACTTAATGATGGCGGCGCATACAGAAGCCATTCTATGTAGATGCTGACTGTTGATATTCAACACTAAAGGCAACGAATATTTGTAATGTACAGCATTATTCAGTATATAACATTCCCTTTTGCATTTTGGTTTGTTTTGAATTTGTAACAAGATGTCGGATCCACAAGATGGCGGACGGTGCGCCGCCCGCGAGCCGCCAGCCGCGACCTGCGAGGTATGGACTGTACTTTACACGAATAAACTGAATAATTTATATATTGTTGTTTTTTATTTCTTGTCCCTAAAAATCATGTTTTTCCGTTTTGTTTAATTCAACTTCAAATGCGTGAACAAAACACTGTTCTACGTTGAGCGGATATGTTTTGTTTTTCTTCGTTTGCTACTTCTGCTGCCAAATGATGTACGAGGGCGACCAGGACGATTTGTAATTGTGACTGGAATTTGTAAGTTTCTAACTGGATATTTTTTAAGAAAACGTTTTTTGTGTGCTTTAATCCATCTTTGCTGATTTTCACTAAGGTTGTCTTGAATAGGTGGTCTCTCTAAAAACACATTTTTTCTTCTAAATTGTGCAAATTTTCATTCTTCATAATGTGAAAGATGCGTAGTTTTTTATCGAATTTAGAAATTTTTATTTTGTTGGGCATTAATAGTCCAAAAGAAAAGAACTAAACTTATAAAGTTAACTTAGCATAGGTTAAGAATTTTCGTACTAACATTTTTATATGGATTATCGTCCTAAATAAAAGTTTTATTATTATATGGAAACATAGGGAAAGTTGAATATTATGGAAAATTACTATGTCCGACAATTTGTACAGTAACCGGTGTCGCCAAACTCACACCTTTAATTCCATGTAACATATCTGGCAATACTTATCTATAGATTATTTGCTTTACAATAAGATGAAGGTTCTGAAAGCCAATTATAATCGCTTATGTTAAAACAACACAAACTTAATAATATTAGGTAATTATTTTTCCACAGTTAGAAGAAATTGCTGTATCTATGCGTATACGGAAAACATGAAATTCACTTTTCTTTCTTAGTGGTGATTCTGAGCTTTGCATTTTTCTGTACCTACAAATAAATTGTTTTTGTTGCTGAAACCATAAACAAATTATAGAAATAATTACATTTCTAAGAAAACGATGAAATAATATAAGAGCCATTAATTTTACTACACCCAATACACTTTATCTTTACTAGATTCCAGAAGACTTTCAAAGCTACCATACATGGCAAAAAACGACTAACATTATCAAAATACATCAATATTTGTAATGTGGGGAACACTTACGACTACGTATCGGTATCCTTTTGGTGACATTAAAATCTCAGTCTTCAGAACATGTTACGAGCATAAAAATGGCTGGTTTGGTTGGAAACCAACCAACTCTACCAGTAGCGTTCATCCATATCTCCTTTTTTTCAGCATCTTTGAAAAAACAAAAACATCACACATTCAAGGAATGAAATAGATTCTTAATCTAGATTATTTAGGTTATTGCAATTTCGGAAAGATGTAACATACCTCTCAATACAAATAAATTACATGTAAAAAAATTATATAATGCATATCGATAAAATCACTTTTATTACTTCATCAATCTTTAGCGAATATTCTTGACGTCTTGTACAACGAAAACTTTATTTTAAAGCACTAAGGATCAGTTTGGCTTAAGTCTGTTTATGATTATTGTTTAATAAAAAGTAATACGACACTGTCGCAGATGTCGACGGAAACCCACTTAACTGTTAGTCTTTCTTAAGAAGCAGTGGAATAATTAGATGAAAAACATTACGCGGTCAGTTTCCCAGAGTATTCTGTGGGCGGCGTCACTACACTACGCAACAGGGCAGTTACCTGGCCACATTGCCAGTGCGATGTTCCTTACGTAGTCCGGAATTTCCTTATCTATTAGCAACGATTATACTATTAACAAGCGATTATAATATTAACATATACAGCTGAATTCTATAAATTTTGACAACCTACACTCTAGTAACATGAAAGTTTCGTTACTATCACCGATCAAAATCGATCAAGTTACAATTGTTAAGACTTATACAATGTGCCACAGGGCTAAGTGACCGCCCGAGGTTTTTTGAATATTTGCACATAATTATCGATAAAAAACTTTAAATTAGAGCTCTAACCCGTATAATTTATTTTTGCTGGA